>PVJC01049486.1:0-12157 GCA_004026665.1 Murina feae | reverse complement strand
ATTTGTCTTCACTATCCACAAGGTTCACATTTTAGAATGATATAAATATAAATTTTTAAATAAAGTTAAAATTTTTAAGAGTGAAAAAGTAAAAAAGCTAAAGAGATAACTCTGGCTCAGACATTCAAAGTAGGAATAAGTTTGTATTCTACTTTGTAAAGAAGGCAAAGCTTAATTTTATATCAACAATGCAACACAAAATTGGTATCTTAGGAAAATCATTTTGATAGCTAACAATTGAGTTCAAATACAAAATGTATCCTCACAACTTTGAGAGCACACATTCACAACTACTTATGAAGTATCTCTATAGGAACACTGAAACCCACCTTGGCAGAAGACAGTGTAGTCTTTTCTGGGGAAGTTTCTTCATCAGAGTCGTCATGATGGCTTCTTCTCTTTTCCATGTTAAATCTGCGATGACTCTCAGAAGGCAGTAAAGATCGAAATGATTTTTCTTCTATTTCATCTTCTGTCATGGATTCATCAAATTTCAGGGAATATTCTGTTGCAATAGAAGCTGAATCTAAAAGAATATGGAGCAGATTTTATCATTATAACAGTTTTCAGTAGATAATTAGTGGCAGTTGCTGCCTCTTTATGAGACAATATAATAAACTCATACAACTAATCACTAGCCGTAAGCATGAAATTCACTTATTTTACAAACAAGAATTCTAAAATATCTAATATTAGTACAAGAAATATGGTAAAAGTATAATGTACTTAATTTACAAAGAGCTCCTATAAATCAATTAGAAAACTAATACACTACAGAAAATTGAGAAATGGTCACAGGCTACGTTCTATCCTGGTGTGGGAGTGGGGGGGGGGTGGTGTTTAATTGTGGCTGATGGATATGTTTAGTTTACTCTTCCTGATGTACGATCCTAGGATTCTGACAGATGATAGCACCAGATAGTGCATACAACTATACAAACATGCAATACCTTACATAATAAGTTGTTTCACACTAAAAGTTCTGTGCTATGTATCCACTTCATAGTCAATCATTCTTCTTCTACCTAACACCCAGGAACCATTAATTTGTTTTCCATCCCTGTAGTTTTGCCTTTTCCAGAATTTCATATAAATGAAATCATACAATATGTAATCTTTGGGGCTTGCTTCTTTCACTTACTAAAATTCACTTAAAATGCAATCATGTTGTTGCATGAAGCATTAGCTTCTCCCTTTTAACCATTCACAAATACTCCAATGTATAGATTTACCAGTCTATCCATTCCCCTCATAAAACATCTTGTAGCTTTCAGTTTTTAGCAAATAAGAATAACAGTGTTTGGACATTAGTGATAGGTTTTTGTGTACACATATGCTTTTAAGTCACTTGGGTAAATACCTAGGCACATGATTGCTGGGTCCTTATAAAATACTGTGAAAATGTCTCCAAAGCAGCATTCTGTACTGCCATCAGCAATGAATGCAGGCAAACTCCTGTTGCTCTGCATTCTTGCCACTCATCTGTTGTTAGTTTTTTGGATTTTAGCCATTTTAATAGGTATGTTGTAGTATCTCGTTGTCATTGAATTTTCATTTTCCTAATGACACATGATATTAAATAACTTTCCTATGTCTATTTGACATTTGTATATTTTCTCCAATAAGTGACTATTCTTTTTCAATTGGGTTTTAAGAGTCCTTTAAGATAGGAATTTTGTGGCAAATTCAGCCCCTAACTTTCTATCTTCTGGCTCCCCAAAACTCATTCCTCTTCCTTGAAAAATACATTCACCCCATCCCAACGGCCTCCAAACCCATTCCAGCATTAACTGCATATTCAAAGTCTCATCTAAATGTCATCTAAGTAGATATGGGTGAAACTCAATGTATCATTCATCCCGAGGCAAAATTCCTTTCTAGCTACAAACCTGTGAAACAAGACAAGTTATATGCTTCAAAACACAATGGTTATATAAGTGTAGAATAGACAAGCCTATTCCAAATGGAAAAATGCGAAGAAGAAATGGGTAGTAGGTCTTCCGCAAATCCCAAATCTAGCAAATTCCATTAGCTTTTAAGGCTCAAAAATAATCACCCTTAGCTCGATGCTTTGCCCTTCAAGCCCACAGAGGTGGCAGTCATGCTTTCCATTCCCACCAGGGTGGCCTTGCCCACTCATCCCTGAGTGGTAGTTGCACCCACTTGGCCACTGGCATCGGCTTTGCTCCTGAGGCCCTGAGCAGGGGCAGACTGGACAAATGAAACTGAGGAGGGGGCCCCACCCTCTGAAATCAATGAATGGACAGCCTTATACTTGGGCCTTCATGCTCTGAGCCTGTGCTGGCAGGGGCTACCCTGCTGATATATAAATCAACCTCAGGATCAGTCTTCTATTTTTTTTTGCGCCTGGGGATGTGGGGAGCATGAGGGGACGTGGGAGCGTGAGGGGATGTGAGGGGACATAGTCTTCTATTTTCTTGAAGGATAAGGCATGTTCACAGCTGGGTAGCTCTACTGTCTTATCTAGGGGAATCGCAGAAGTATAAAAGTCTTCCTAAATTTCATTCCTTCTCTTGCCCTTCAATCCAAATTAGCGGTGTCTTTGCTGGTATAGTCCTGGCTTCTATTGAGATGGCTGATTAAATCCAGGGGTAGTCTCTTTATGGGGTGACTGTCAAGTCACACCCTTGGTGTTCTCTCCAGAACATGTTTTCTCATTTTTTACAATATGGATAGGCTTAGAGTTTTCCAAATCTTCAAGCTCTGGTTCTTTTTTGATTAATAATTCCTTCAATTTATCTATCTTCTCACACTTTTCAGGGGTCCTCAAACTTTTTAAACAGGGAGCCAGTTCCCTGTCCCTCAGACTGTTGGAGGGCCAGACTATAGTTTAAAAAAAAACTATGAACAAATTCCTATGCACACTGCACATAATTTATTTTAAGTACAACAGGCAGCGGCAGCAAAAACACCCGCATGTGGCCTGCGGGCTGTAGTTTGAGGATGCCTGCCTTAAGTAATCAAGAGAAACCAGGCCATGGCTTCAACACTTGGCTTAGAAATTTCCTCAGCTAAATACCGAAGTTCATCACTTTTAACTTCCTTTTTATTTCTTCTTTTAAAAAAAGAATTTTTATTGACTTCAGACATGAAGAAAGAGGGAGAGAGCAACATCAATGATGAGAATCACTGATCAACTGTCTCCTTCATACCTCCCACTGGGGATCAAGCCCACAACCTGGGCATGTGCCCTGTGTGGGAATCAAACTGTGACCTCCTGGTCCATAGGTCAACACTGAGCCACTGAGCCACGCCAGCTGGGCTCATCAGAATCACTTTAAGGTCCATATTCCTACCAATAGGTCTGCAAGGCAAAGTAGGCTTTTTCTAGCATGTACCTCAAAACTTCTAACCTCTAGCCAATTCTAAAGGCATGACCACATTTTTAGTATTTGTAATGCAGCTCACTTGGTATCTCACTTCTAGGTACCAAGACCTATATTAATCAGCTAAGGCTATCATAATTATAGACAGCTATATCTAGATATTATTTTCATTATAAAATGTACAAAAATATCTCCAAGGGTTCTGGAAGCCACCCAAAACAAATAATTACACATATATATGCAAGGAAGTTACCTTTCTCATCAGGAAGAGATGGTACACTGTCACTTCGTAGAGAATCATCCGCAGCGGTCTGAACCTGTTCATCAATAGAACTCTCCGTCTTTCCACCATGAAGTTTCTTCTCATTTTCCTTAGAAGATGGAACTGAAGGACTTTCTTGACGGCTGCTACCACTACTACTTCTGTTTATGAATATTATAGAAACAAACAAACAAATAAAAAAGGGCAACAAAATAAGGATAACTTCCAAGTAAACTTAACTGGCTAAGGAAATGGGGGTTATGATCAAGATACAAAATGATAAAAGACGTAATATAAAGCATAAAAATAGTAAGTAGACATAAGCCCGAGAAAAAACTTTTAGAAAAGATGAATAGGAGAGAGGAAGGTTTCACATTTAAATAGTCATACTGGGCAACCACTATTCTAAGGCTCTCACACCCATATTTCCTTTCATTTTAAAACCAAGCTCCTGGCCCAGCCTGCATGGCTCAGGGGTTGAGCATCAACCTATGAGCCAGGAAGTCACAATTTGAATCCCGGTCAGGCACATGCCAAGGTTGCAGGCTTGATTCCCAGTGTGGGGAGTGTAGGAGGCAGCTGATCTCTCTCTCTCTCTCTCTCTCTCTCTCTCTCTCTCTCTCTCTCTCTCTCTCATTGATGTTTTTCTCTATCTCTCTCTCTCCTTTCCTCTGTGAAATCAATTAAAAAACAACAACAATATTACAAAGAAAGACCCAAGCTACTGGGAAAAGAGGCTTCTACTTGGTATTTCCACCTCCTTACTTTTTAGCAATATCACAATTTACCACAGTCTGCTTCAACCCCAACTACCCTACGGGAACTACTCTTCTAACCTCTACCTAAACTCTAATTGCCAAATCCAACAGAATATCCACGACCTTAGGTGATGTTGACTTCTACTGCCTTCTTTAAAAGTTCTACTTGCTAAAGCAAATATAAGAAAAATGTTAGCATTAGGGTAACCTGGATGAAAGATAAAGTAAAAAAAACAAATTTATACAATGCTTATATAATATAGGTTCTCAAGGAATGGCAGCTATATTGCTACATGAAACAACTGTTTTACAAATCAGCAAATTACATGGGGAAGGTAAAACTTTCATTTAAAGAAATGAAATCGAGAAGTAAAAAAAAAAAGCAACTGTCAGCTACGTATCATACTTTACTATATCAAACTCTTTTCAGAATGTATAAAATATGGTGCAAACGGCCATTCTTTGGTACATTATCTCAATGCGTTGAGACTTTGTCTCCTGGCAATTGTTGACAGTCTGGTTCAAATAAACTCACAAACATTAAAACAAAACCCTCTTTTCACCTTCTATCATGATTCTTGTATCTTGAAGACTCAGTATAACTATCATATGAAGAATACTTCTGATGCTTTGAGTCAGGGGTTCCTTCATTATTCTGAGAGAGTGAAACAGATTGACTTTTCCTACAAAAACAAAATAAAACTGGTTCAACATTTAAAGTCTCTATTAGGAGTAAGATTTTAATACTGCTCAATGTTATTAGATAAAACCTTGAACGAACAGGAAGTATGAAATAACTTGGAAAGTATTTGAAGGCATTCATGTATGAATAGGTTGTATAACACACTAAAGAGTATTTTCTGCCCTGGCTGGCATTGCTCAGTGGCTAGTGTCGCCTGCACACCAGAGGGTTGAAGGTTTGATTCCCAGTCAAAGGCACATTCCTGGGTTGCAGGTTCAATCCCCATCCCATCAGGGTGTATGTGGGAGGAAACCAATTGGTGTGTCTCTCTCCATCCATGTCTCTCTCTCTCCCCCGCTACTCTCTCCATTTCACTGTAAAAGTCAATGGAAAAAAATATCATCATTCCTCAGATGAGTATTTTTTTTTAAGTTTTTTCTTTTTTATTATGAGAAATAAGCAAAAACCACCCCAAGTATCAATGAATGTGAATAGACTTAAAATCTATGAATTAGAGACAAAATGTGGTGTAAAAGAAAAAAGACACACACAAAACATGATCACATTACCCAGCCCTGCCTAAAACACTCTCTAATGACTTTTCACTGCTCTATAATAAACAAAATCCTTAGTCTGCAAGGCCCTACCATGATCTGATCCCTGCATCATCTACCATTCTCCCATTTGCTCTCTGCCTCCAATCTCATTGCTCTTCCTTCCTTTACATGTATTGACCTGTATATTCTTTACCTCCTTTACAACACCAACTCCTTTCATCCACTGTATCTTACCATAATCTTTACTTCTTCAGGAAAACTTTCTTGTACCCACAGGCTATTCAAAGTCTTTTGTTACGTATCTCAGAGACAATGGTCCTTTCTTTCATAACACTTACCTCAGTTTATAGTGATCATTTCTTAAGTGACTATTCAATTAACATCTACCTTTCCCTCTAGACTGTATGCCCAAAACTGTATTCCCAGCACCCACAATAGTGCCTGGAACTCAGCAGATACTCATGAAATATTTGCAGAATGACTGAATATTAACCTATCTGTTTCAGCTCTGGTCCTCTGTTGCTTCATGAAGTCTGAAGCATGTATCCGCTGGTGGTCATACAGTGTTGCTAGGGGAGCTCCTGAAGCAGTAATGGCATCTGATATATGAGTTCGAGTCAACTCTGCCATCTAAATATAAACACACAAGGCAAAAGTAGATGAACTGAGAGGGAGCAGAGTGTCTTGGGAAGATCACTGGATTGAGAGAGAGCAAATTCTGCAGTAACAGGTAAATATTATGGACAAGCCATTTAAACTTTTTAAGTCTCCATTTAAACTTTTTAAGTCTCAACAGCTTCTTTATAAAAATAGATGAATACAACATAATCTCTAAGGTTTCACCCAGCTATAACAATCTACAATTAGACAGAAAACATTCAAGTCATATAATGAGCCATAGTAAACTAAAAATTAAATTTTCCTTCAAGAATCAATTCAATTACTACTTCCTATCTGAGTCTTTTTCTGAGCAACACTGTGAGTACGTTTTCCCTATGCTTAGCCACGAGTGCCACTGCTGCGTATGTTATTCATTTGGTATTTTTCAACCACTGTCTTGATGACTTGAAGTGTTTTGAAATCTTTGTTAATGTTGTCTAAAATTTTCCTGAGAATAGAGATGCTACTTTATATTTATTTGCACAATTCCACAATATCCAACATATAGTAGGTTCATGGCTTAATAATAACAATCATTTCACAAGCAATCCTAAATGGTAAATGCTTAAATAAAACTATCTATCGATTATGATATCCTATATAGACACAGTATAAAACTATTTCTAGCTTTGTCCTTGGCACTAACAACACTGTAAAAGACACTAACAATACAGGGTGAAAATGAAACATCTTCATACAAAGCAGACCAGTAGCTCCCTGGACTGAGGTTGGGGACTGACTACAAAGGGGCATGGGAGATCTTTTTAGAGTCTTGGAAACATTGATTATAGTAGTGTTGATAGGGATGGAAAGATAAGCTATAAAAATATACAGATACAGTTTTCTAGATACTTGTCAAAAGTCATCAAACTATATACTTAAAATGGGTACATGTTATTTTTTTGTAAATTATTCATCAACTAGAGGCCTGGTGCATGAAATTCATGCATAGGTAGGGTCCCTAGGCCTGGCCAGTGATCAAGGTGATTGGGACCTTCCTTCCCCGGCTGCCAGATGCCAGCTGCCGGCCGAGGCCTTCCTTCGTTCCGCACCGCCCCCTTATAGTCACTGCATGTCACAGGGAGTGGTCGAACTCCCAGTCAGTTAAACTCCAAGGGGACAATTTGCATTTTAGCCCTTTATTATATAGAGTAAAATTAATATCTTTTTAAAAAGCTTACTCAAGGGCAGAAATTTAGAGTTCTTCATCTTTTTTTTCTGCCTCTATAAATTCAAATGTACAAGATACTGCAATAAAAGGCCAAAGTTATTCAGACTGATTAAAAAGAATTAAGAAGAAAAGCGTTCTCAGTGGCTCTCACCTCACAGATTTGGCGCGCTGCATCTGTGGTAAGGCGAGCAGTCTCTGTTTGCTGAGCAGCTATTTTACAAGTTGCTTCCTGTAGGACTTCAGTTACATCCCGTTGTGATTTAACCACCTGCTGTAATGATTCCGCATGGACCTGTAAATAAAAGAGGGTAAAAAGAAAACTTTTGTCATGTCACAGAATTTGTAAATTTGTTTCATGGATCAACTGCCTTACCAAAAAAAACACACAAACAAACAAAAAGAACAATGGGTTTAAAATCTGAAGTCTTAAAAAAAAAATCACTGCTGGAGTTTAAGTCTTAACTCCACTGGTTATGAGTTGATGTGACTGTAGATAAGCAACTACCATGTAGTTACCTCAGTTTCCACTTACTAAATTGGGGCTACATCCTGACTACTTAATTTCACAGGATTGCTACAAGAATCAAATGACATGAAATTAACCCATATGACATATTTTACATATTTTCTTCTTTACTCATATATAATTAAAAAAATACTAAAGTAATTTTAAAGATACAAATTCAGGTTTAATAACTTTGCTGCAAAATAAGGTACCTGAGCTGCTTTGTTTCGTGTTTCTTCTAACTGTCTCTGACACTCCAGAGCCTCTTGTTCAGCCTTTAATTTCAAAAGGGCCAAGTCTCTTTCATGGCGTTGCTGCTGTGCCTTCAAGATAAAGAAGTGATCAACTATTAATTCTAGGATACTAAACTAATACAACTCAGTGACTACATTAAACCCAGGGCTATTTTCTCAACACAACCACCATTTATCATTTATCAAAATACTTAGTAACCACCTACTATGTTTTTTTAATTCACCATTAAGATTATTTTTTAAGATTATTTTAAATAACAAAGAAAAGGGGACGGGAACACACAAAGAAAGCTAAAGAAGAAAACCCCACAAATACCTTTATGATCTGAGCCAGAGACACACTTTCTTGCTGAGCAAGTGAAATGCCTCTAACTCTTTCTACATCTGACAGTTGGCGCACTGACTCCTCAATGGCACTCAAGTAACTCAATTCAGCTGCCATACGATGCTGGAGGCCAGCAGGAGAAAAACGTTTAGAACCTGGAGGGCATAATAATTGTCAGTTCACACGAAATTAAATTGCATCTCAGATTTCTAAAATTCACTTCTAATTTTAAGAGCCAAAACCAAAGCCAGTGACTCAGAAATACGGTGTCTTTTAATCGTTACTTCTTTTGTGTGTGTGTGTCGGGGGGAGTGGGGGCTGGCAGGGGGAGTATGCACATGCATGGGTATGTACATACATATATACCTATAAACACTTAGGAGTACATACACGGCATACGTTTTTCAGTGTTTTTACTAATGCTGGCAAGTTGGGAAAAATCACCACTATTGAATCTCTGATGCTTCTTAATATTTTCCTGTACAGTTTCTGTTTAAAACTTCAGAAAGTAATCACAACCATTTGAAAAACCATTTCCCTATAATTTAACTGAAACAAATTTTCCCCAAAATAAGTAATCTTATTTTTAAAATTACAACTGCACGCGTCGACTTGCCTGGTGTTGAAGTCATCATCTCTTTTGCTCTGCTGGCAGCCATGTTCATATCAGGAAAAGCTGCACTAGGCTTGAATCCTGCTATAGTTGGAGGCTTTATAACTGAGGACTTAGATCTTTCTAATGAAGTTCCTGGAAGGTCAAACTGCAATAGTTTCTGGGAACTTGGAGATAGGGGAGAAGTTGGAGTTTTCTGAGATCTTCCCTTGTCTGAGGAGACACTAGAAGATTTGTTTTTTTAAAAAAAAATTAGAAAAGGAAAAACGATTTCAGGAATCAGCTGACCAATTCGTAAGAATAGCACACATTACTTTCTTTACTAACATCAGCTTTAAAAAGCTGTGATTCAGGCATTTATTCATTCAACATAGTCACTGTGGTGAATGTACTCTGAGCATTCCTCTTATTTTCATATTTACAGTAGTGAACAAAACTAGGGACAAACCCTGCCCAAAAGGAGTCTCTGGATTAAACTGCCATTTAACTCTTTCCTCTACAATGTACATACACCATGAATCATTATTGTAGTATGAAGTAAAATCCTCTACTATAATAGCAAAAAATTATAGCCACATATAAAAGGTAAGATCAAGTCTTATAAAAAATGTCTTAACATATGTCTCCAAAAGAGAAAAAAATACCATATTTTCTGGCATATATGATGACTTTTTAACCCAGTAAAATCTTCTCAAAAGTCGGGGGTTGTCTTATACACCAGGTGTCGTCTTATAGGGTGGGTACTGAAACTTCCGAGCCGGACTGGAAAATCTGCGGTCGCTGCATACGGTGGGGGGAGCTCAAAAACGGCTGCACTCCACTCATTTCAACGGACCCGGACGGAGACCCCAAGTGTCTCCCGTGGGCTCCTTTTTGTGCCGCATACAGTCTCTGTCCGGACTTTTTAACCCAGGAAAATCTTCTCAAAAGGTGGGGGTTGTCTTATATGCCCAGTCGTCTTATATGCCAGAAAATACAGTAATTTTGTACTAAAAATTAAGAAATGATAAAAACTACTCTTTTGTTACTCCTTTTAACCCAAAAGGGGTAAAACAGAGTATGCAAACTCCATATTCAATATAAAAATGAGATTTCAAAATCTGCTTAGTCATCTAATAAGTTGAGCAGGACAGAAAGTTCGAGAAAAAAATAAACAATGAGATCAAAAGAATGCTACCCAGTTGTGTTACAAAAGTAAAAGAAACAGTTGAGAAGCAAAAGGTATAGATAAAGGAAATGAGATAGTTTGTGGTAGCTTAACTTTGGATCAAGTTAAGTTCTTAGAATTGATGTGTGGGATAACTGTGAGCTACCGAAGTACCCCAAGGTTAAACTAAGAAAACAACTATGGCAATGGCATTTAGAATAGAAAGGTGGGTTGTGCTAGAGGAAGAGAGGTTGTTAATAGTTTAGATGAAACTTGGTCACACTCTAAAATATATATAAAAACTAGAGCTATGAACAAAGCTACAGTATCTATTCATAAAATACAGAAATTCATTAAATGGATTCATTGAATATCAATAATATTATAACATCAATTAAAATGAATTATAGTATAAAGTATACATTACTTTACCTCACAGAATGCCCAGAAAGATCCTCCAAAGTGCTATCTGTGTCAAGAGTCTGCTCATAATCTTTGACAGAGAGTTTGCTACTGGTCCCAGATTTCTTCTCTTGATGAGAGTCACGTTCTGAGCCAGAGTGTACTTTTTCCTCACCAAGAAGCGAGCTCTGAACATTTCCAGTGAGTGAATCCAGCCCTATAAAGTAAATTTCTTATAAAGCTGATTCTCAATAGAAGAGACTGAATGGTAATTGATAGATACCTAGATTTCAGTAAAATAACAAATGCAAAACAAAATATTTAAAAGTGGACTTATTTTTAAAATGTTTTTCATATCTAAAATAAAGTTCACCCTTCTGTTTTCACTTTCGGAAAGTGAAGTTTCTTCCATTAACATCCCCTATTTGCTATGAAAAATAAATGGTTCTTAAATCAAATGATTAAAAATGGTAAGTATATAGTACTATTCTACGCCTATAAAAAAATAAGAAGTCTTTCAAGGATAAAACCGAAAGCTGCCAAAAAATGTTATCAACTGCCACAATGGACTACACAATCCTTCTGAAAAACTCTAGGACAAGAACTATGTAGCCAAATTCATAAAACTGTTCAGATTCTCTGACTCAGAATGATTTCACCTATAGGAGTATCTTAATGAGATTATGACACCAACAAACAAAAATTATGCACAAGACTCCATGAACAACTTCATATAATTTTTTAAAGTTTACCCTACATTTGAACAGAAGAGTTGTTTAAATTACATGGATAATAGTAAACATTTAAATAGCACTTTGTAACTTAAAATGCACTCCATATATATTACCTGATTGCCTTTAAGCATCTTACAAGGTGGGTAGTGTATGCTCATTTAATGATGAGATAACTAGAGATCTATGAGACTACTTGCTTAAGGAAACTTGGTCAATAGCAGAAATAGGACATAAGCCCAGGCCTTATGACTCTACATCTAGTGCATTATTCACCTTGATGATGTCTCAATAGCAGCATAGGAAAATATTTGTCACATTAAAAAAAGAAGCAGAAGAACTGCATTTTAATGGCAATTAAATTTTTTAAATATATACTGTTAACAATTAAAAGAACATGGAAAATAAAATTAAAAAATTATACTGTAAGCCCATGTTCATAGCAGCACTATTCACAACAGCCAAAAGGTAAAAGCAACCCAAGTATCCCTCAACACTTTGATGAATGTATAACAAACAATAAAAAGTGGTATATACATACAATGAAATATTATTTGGCCTTAAAAAGGAAGACATTCTGACATGCTACAACATGGATGAACGTATCAGACATTACGCTTAGTAAAATAAGCCAGCAGAAAAGGACAAATATTCTGTGATTATACACTTATATAGGTACATAGAATAGACAAATTCAAACAGACATTAAGTAGGACACCTGTTACTAGGTGTCGGGGAGGAAT
>PVJC01049485.1:0-12155 GCA_004026665.1 Murina feae | reverse complement strand
ACGTCCCAGCAAGGCTGGCTGGACACAGGTTTCTGGAGTTTTTTCTCCTATAATTGATACTGTTCCTTGAAGGCCTGGGGTTATCTTCTATAATTGATACACTGTTCCTTTAAGGCGGCCTTCTAACTAACTGAAGCCTCCTCTTTGCTTCACCTCGCAGCGTCTATAATGAAACAATTGTTACTTTTACTGGTTAGGCTGGAGCTGCTCTTTCCTTCAGCTCCGGAGGATTCTGTGGTTGTTACATTGTTTCAAATGTTTCAAAGCTGTGTTTTGCTAGAGGCAGTTTAATTGGAGCTGAGCTGAGCGGGCGCAGCTTCACTTTCACTCCTGCCGCAATGGAAAGGGCTGTTTACTCAGGTCCGTGAGTGGCGGCCACCATGTTGGCTGGGCTAATTTGCATACAGCCGCTCTGATTGGCTGGTGGGCGTGGCCTACCCTGTCTTGGAGAAACGGTTAATTTTAATATTTCGCTTTTATAGAGTAGATTTTATTTTTTCCATCACCATTCATTCCCTCTATTCCCCCCTCCACCTCCACCAAACCTCCTCCCTCCAACACCCACCACACTGTGGTCCACATCCATGAGTTCTTTCCCCCCCCCCCCAATCCCTCTACCAACACTCCTAACATTTCCCACACACACCAGAGCTGTTTGCCTGCTCTCTATTTTTGAGTCTGTCTCTATTTTGTTTGGTAATTCAGTTTGTTCATTAAATTCTACATATGCATGAAATCATATGGTATTTGTCTTTCTCTGACTGACTTATTTCACTTGGCATAATGTTCTCCAGGTCTATCCATGCTATTGCAAAGGGTAAAATTTTCTTCCTTTTTATGTCATAATAGTATTCCATTGGGTAAATGTACCACAGCTTTTTTATCCACTTATCTGATGGAATTTGTGCTGCTTCCAAATCTTGGTTATTGCAATGGGCTTAGGGGTACACATATTCTTTTAAATTAGCATTTTGGGTTTCTCTGAATAAGTTCCCAGAAGAAGAATTGGTGGATGAAAAATAAGCTTCATATTGATTTCCCCCAAAATGCATCTATAATAATAAAAGCATATATGCAAACCGACCAAACCACTGAACAGCAGAATGACCATCTGGATGACCTTCTGGATGAACACAGTATGGCATGTCCTGACGCCAGGCCAGCCAAGATGGGTCCGATGTGATTGGTCATGGGGCCCCGACATTGCTCCACAATCACTCCTCAGAGGGAGGCCCAGGCCACCTGCCAACGGGGTGATCAATCATAGTGACCCGTTGTTCCACCATTCAGTCAATTTGCATATTACACTTTTATTACATAGGATTTCTTATTCTTTCACATGTTTTGTTTCTCACATATATTTAGCCAATGAAAGCAACTTTCTTTATGCACTTGGACTAAGGAATATGTTCTTCTATATGTGTTTTGGAAAATACTGCTTTGGCACATTTGAAAGAATGATATTGAGGATTTTCCTGGTTATCCTCTTTAGTGAACTATTTTAGTTTTATATTCAGTTACACCTGGACCCCTTTGATGACTGAACAAGACCACAATGAATAGGCAAAACACAAGCTGCACTAGCAGAGCCATCCTCAGGAGGCCTACCATTGTAGGGTATAGCATAGAGGGAGAAAGATGTAACATTTGGACCTGTCTCCTCCATTATGTCTGCCAACACCAAACAGCTCTTCAGCCAAGATCTCAGTGCCCAGAACACGGAGCTGCAGTTTCTCACATCAGCCTACATGTTCATCCTCAGATTTCCTGTTTTCTTTTCCTCAAGGCATTGTGGTTTTTTGGTTTAGTGAGTTTTAGAGGAAAAACATATCTGGAAGAGGCCACAGTATGTAAGTGATAGCAAAAGTACTAGCAAAGAGCATTAAAGCAATTACCTTGGATATGAAATTACAAGTGTTGAGGCAGCTGGAGGTCAGTAGGAATTGCCATCGTATTTCAAAGGCTTCGGGGCTCACTGTTGCTCTGTGGGAGTGTTGTGATAATAAAAGCATAATACAAGCCTAAGGAACTTTAAAAGCTATTAATTGGATTCAGCATAAAAGAATTATGGAATTAGAATTGTTGTGCTCTCAATGATCATTTAATTGCATTAAGATGACAAAAATTTTGTTTCACAATGACAGTTCAACAAAAAGTAAACAGAAAATGATGCTCTGAATATAAAAAATTATTTCATACTCAACTGTAGAAAAGTATTACATACTAGTTGAAGGCATGGCTGTGCCATAATAAATATGATCACATGACTACATGTACACAATCTCATGTGCAGACAAGAATGTTTCTTTTCCTGTGTGAAGTGATACTGAGATCAGGTTGCTATACTTTTTCTAAGAACTATTTTATTTAATTAAATGTACAAATGGAAATGATTTCATTTTGAACATGATTTCTTAAAACTTATAAATATTTTATAATTTATTATAAAAGCAAGAGATAGAAATTATAACTCCTTAGTGTTACTCTCTAAAACTGTTTAATAAAAACATTTCCAATACTGGCTTCTATTCCAGAAAACTTTTGATTGCTTGCAAATTATCAGAACTTTAAAAATGTATCACTGATGCTTTGGTAATCATTAATGCTCTGCTTGTCAGCTTTAGTTTGAAATAATAGAGGGAAGTAAGGTATTATATTAGGGAATTAGCATAAAAGGCAGCCACAACAATACAAACCCTCCTAAATATTAAAAGAAATACTCAACTGCTAAAAGGTAGGAAAAAAGGAAGGAAGAGGAAGGGAGGAAGGAAGGAAAGAAGGAAGACCAAGAGGTACAAGCCACATAATGAAAAATTAGGGGTTTGTGTGTATCTGTATGTAAGGGAAGAAGTGAGTTTATGTTTGTAAGACTATGCATGTATGTGTATAAGAAGATAACTTCTTAATGACTCAATTTTCCCTTAATTGATTTATCAATTTAACATGATCTCTTAAAATAATCGATGTTTTATTCATTTGGTGCTAAATTAGTTAACTTAGATGTCCATATGGAAAAATAATCAAACAAAAATATCTAATAAAAGCCTTATAAAAGAGAGCAATATTCATGTTGGAGTAAGGGGAAGCTTACCCTACCTGACAGTAAATATATTGAAGTCATTATAACTAAAACAGGTTGGTATTGACTCATTAGTAGAAATATAGAAAATCTAGAACTAGAATTATTTGTTTATGAAAATTTAGTAGATGATAAAAAGTTGCAAATTTTGTCAGCAGAAAAAAGATAGACTTTTAAATGAGTAATTTGGAGACATTGCAAAGCCATTCAGAGAGAGATAAAAGTCCTAGACCACATTAAAGTAGGAAGGATAAAGAACTAAATATTGTCTAGCCAGTGTGGTTCAGTGGTTTGATTTCTGGTCAGGACACATACCCAGATTGCAGACTCAATCCCCAGTAGGAGGAGGCCTATTGATTCTCTCTCATTATTGATGTTTCTATCTCTCTTTCCCTTTCCCTTCCTCTCTCTCTAAAATGAATAAAAATATATTTAAAAAAACCCTAAATGTTAAAAATAGAATGAAAACTAAAGGAATCTACACTAATAAAGAGAAACATGCAAATTGATGTCACTCTGCTACATCCCAAGCCATGCCCACCAGCCAATCAGAGTGACTATATGCAAATTAACCCAACCACAATGTCTGCTGGCAGCCTCAGAACTGGAGCAAGCAGGAGGCTTGGTTGCCCTGGTGATGGAGGAAGCCAAGCTTCCCGTCTGCCTTGGCCAGCTGTGGCCTCCGCTTAAGGCAACAAAGTTTCAATTATAGAAGATAAATAAATCCCAGATACCTGCTTCCAGCCAGCCTTGCTAGGAGCTTGGGTGGCTGCAGGCCATGGCCAGCCTGCAAACAGCCATCAGCCCCTCACCCAGGCTGGCCAGACACCCCAGTGGGGACCCCTACCTTGAAGGGACTGTGGCCATCCTGTGAACAGCCATCAGCCACTCACCCAGGCTGGCCACACCCTCATGGGGTGAAGGTCTGTGCTGGGAGGCTTGGCCAGCCTGCAAACAGCCATCAGCCACTCAGCCAGACTGACCAGGCACCCCAGTAGGACCCCCCCCCTGCCTGGAGGGGGTGTGGCCAGTCTGAAAACAGCCCTCAACTCCTCACTCATTCTGGCCAGGCACCCCAGGGGGACCCCCACCCTGATCCAGGACACCCTTCAGGGCAAACCAGCTGGTCCCCACCCATGCACCAGGCTTCTATCCTATATAATAAAAGGGTAATATGCAAATTGACCCTAACAGCAGAATGACTGGGAATGACTGGTCACTATGACACACACTGACCACCATGGGGCAGATGCTCAATGCAGGAGCTGCCCCCTTGTGGTCAGTGTGCTCCTACAGGGGGAGCTCTGCTCAGCACAAGCCAAGCTGACAGCTGCCAGTACAGCAGTGGTGGTCGGAGCCTCTCCTGCCTCCTCAGCAGCACTAAGAATGTCCGACTGCAGCTTAGGCCTGATCCCCTGGGGAATGGACCTAAGCCAGCAGGTGGATATCCCCTGAGGGGCCCCAGACTGTGAGAAGGCACAGGCCAGGCTGACGGCCTCCTGAGTGCACAAATTTTTGTGCATCGGGCCTGCAGTATATTAATAATCTGGTAGTGAGGAAAACTTTTCTATTTAGAATGTAAGTTCCAAAGATAAAAGAAAGGAAGATTAATATATTTGACTATGTAAATATTTTTAAAGATAGCTTTTGCATGGCAAAGACACACACCAAAAAACAGGCAAAATAAAAATCAAGTAAGACATGAAAATAGTTGCAACATAGGTAAAAACCAAAGGGCTAATATATCTAATATAAAAGAGGTCCTCTAAATTGTTAATAGAAGAGACAAAAAAAGTAGAGAAAATGGGCAAATGTTATGAAAGAGCAGTTGATAGAAGTTTTAAAAATAGTTATTAAACATGAAAATTTCCTTAACCTAAATAATAATAATTAAAAAAATACAACAATCCTAGTGCCATTTCTTACCTACAAGATTAGCAGGTATCCAGAATTTGACAATATAGTCTACTGGCAAGATGGCAGAGTGATGCACATTCTCATGATTTCTGGTCAGAGTGCAAAATGTTATAATCCTTCTTGGAATTTGGTAATATGTAGCAAAATTGCAATTTTTTTTATTCTTCAATATAGAATTCCTAATATATGGTGACTACATTTCAAAAAATACATCAGGAAAAATACCAATGCACATGGATATTATTTGCAGTATTATTTGTAATAGCAAACAATAAGAAATAACTTGAATGTCTTTTAAGAGGATATTTTTTGAATAAGCCAGGGAATATCCTTATACAGTAGGTCCTCGGGTTATATCAGAGATCCGTTCCTGCGACTCAGTGTAGCATGATTTTCGCCATATGTCGGAACCCACTACCTAAGCACCTACATCACCCACATGGAGCACACACACAGCAATAATGAAGTGAAACAGTAAAAACGATTTAAAAGAAAGATAACAATTCCTGACCTTTACTTGTGATAAATAAATAATAAAAAACATAAAGCACATATGTACATACGTTGAAATAACAGAACCTTTTTTTTATAAATAAATGGGAGATGGCAATGTAACCATGAAACTTCACATGTTGAGTCCAACATAACCCGAAGATTGTCTGTAATAGGAGACTATCTAATCTAATAAAAGAGTAATGTTGAAATTGACTGTTTCTCCGGGATGCCTAAGCCACACCCACCAGCCAATCAGAATGGCTTTATGCAAATTAACCCAGCCAAGGTGGAGGCCGGCAATCACAGAACTAGAGTAAACAGCAGGGTTCTGTTGCACCAGGAGTAAACTGTCTGCTTAGGCCGGCTGGGCCTCTCTCTGCTCACGGCAACATAGTTGCAATTATAGAAGCCATGGAACTGAAGCAAATAGGAGGCTTCCATTGCACCAGCAATGGAGGTGAGGGTCCACACTGGGGGGCTTGGCCAGCCTGCAAATAGCCATCAGCCCCTCACCCAGGCTGGCCAGGCATGCCAGCAGGTGGACATCCCCTGAGAGAGGGCATCCCCAAACTGCGAGAGGGCACAGGCTGGGCTGAGGGACCTCCGGAGTGCACAAATTTTTGTGCACCAGGCCACTAGTGCAACCATAAGAGAAAATATGGAAAGTGCCTATATAATTGCTCTTCAGCATATATTAAGTGTCAAGAACAAGAGGCAGAAAGGGAAGAGAATGGAAATATGCCTGTATAATTCAGTCCTAGTCTGAACGCCTGAGAACCAGGGGAGTTGAGGTTATAAATCCCAGTCCAAGTCCAAAAATTTGAGAATGGAGGACACCCATGGTGTAAGTGCCAATCCAAATCTGAAGGACCAAGAAACAGGAGCCTCAATGCTCAAGGGCAGGAGAAGATGGATATCCAGGCTCAAGCAGAGAACAAACTTTCCCCTCCTCAGCCGTTTTGTTCTATTTGGGCTGTTAATGGGTTGGATGATGCTCACCTACATCACTGAGGGAGAGCTTTATTCAGTCTACCGACCCAGATGCAAATCTTTTCTGGGATCACTCTTAACTTACAGACAATTCAGTAATAGCTTTACCAGATATCTGGGCATCCCTTAACCCAGATAAGTTGACATCAAATTAAACATCCCAGCCTATGTGAACTTTCACTCTCAGTGGCTGCAAACTGAGGTTGTTGGCACCTGGGGACACTGAAGTAGAGCTTCCTTTCTCACCCTGCTTATTACTTCCTGACTGAGATGTTTGTATGTGAAAGAAGTGTTTCATGTGAATAAAAACCATAAGAGGTAAAAATTAAAGGAGTGAGAATAAAGGAAATCTGTCAAGTAAGAAACACCAAAAGTCTAATTAAACTCAAGTTAATGACACTCCATGAAATCTTGGCCTCCATAACTCCTTTTTTGTTTTTAATTTTTACTGTGAAAGCAAATAATGAGCTCTATGTGTGAAACAATTCCAAAAAAAAAAAAAGAGTAGAGACCACATCAATTTTATTAATTGTTGTAAATTACTATATCCATTTGTTGCACAAAATGTGTCAATCAAATAAACAACTTTGTTTTCTAAAATGGTTTTGTTAGCTTTATTGTGGGAATAACCTTAATCATATGATGGTGATTATACATACATTTATTGCTACTTAGCTATCTATGTGTTCCTGCAGTCATCCTGGATAACTGAAGAAAGGGATTGGTAGACTGAGAGTGTGGCCTTCTGGGAGTCGGGGTAGTGAAGAGGTAGAAAAGGAACTCACATGTATGGTGTGCATGATGTAAATGCTAGAGACAAACTGAGTGTCCTGGGAGGAAGTATTTATTCTTTTATACCTCTATCAGTAGCTTAGCTAGGGGGCTGGCTTAGCCTTTTGGTTTAGAAGATGATAACAGTCACTGAACTATAAACACGTCCCCTTCTAACAGGGCTACTTTCGTACCCAGGACACTCCATTTTGGGCAGTCATACAGGTATCCCCTGTCCTGCACTTCCTTCTCATGTCTCTACCTGTACGTGGTATATGGGAGCAGGGCGTCTCTCTTGGAGCCTTTTACATGATGAAGCTTGTTCATTTTTACCCACTGAAGTGATCCTTTATTTAGGGTAAAAGGAGCTCAGGAAAATATATGTGCTTTGCTGCCTCTCTGTCTATATTTTTTTAAACAAATTTGATTTTGCACCCTAGGTAAGGTGACCAGACATTCCGCTTTTGGCAGGACAGTACCGATTTTAACAGTTTGTCCCATGTCCCGTGGTGTTTTTAAAAAGTCCTGATTACTCTTTGTAATATTTTAAGTAATAATAAAAAAAAAGAAGAAGAAAACAACACCACCAACCCCCCCACCCCAGTCTATGGTGTACCGCTTTAAATCTGGTCACCTTAACCATAGGACACTTATGTGTCCGTGTGCTTTATCTTTTTTTATTCTCTGTTTTAAGGTGAATTTTTATACTCTAATTTTATAAACAAAAAAAATATACAAAATTCAACAATGAATCATGGAAAAAAACTGTCAACAAACTAGAAATAGAAGGAAATTTTCTGTACCTGTAATATACCATAACTTAGGGCTAACATCGCACCTGATAGTGAAAGGCTGAAAGTTTTTCTCTCAAAATGAAAATGTAGCAAGTATCTCTACTCTCACCATTTCAAGTGAACTTTACTAGAGAGCCTGTCAATGCCACAAGAAAAAGAAATAAAATTCATACAGATTAGAAAGCAACAAGTAAAATTGTCTTTATTTGAAGATGATATAACTGTCTATGTAGAAAGTCCTAAGGAATTTATCAAAAAGTGACTAGAACTAACAGATGAGTTTAGCAATGTCTCAGAGTTTAAGTTCAATATTGAAAAATCATTTATATCTCCATCTTACTATTATGATAAGTAGAATAACTATGTCCTTAAAGAGATCCACACCCTAATCCTTGGAAGTTGTGAATATGTTACTTTATTTTTTTTTAAATTTTGTTTTATTGCTTAAAGTATTACAAGGAGTGTAAATAAGTCTCCATTTTTCCCCCTTGACCTTCCCCCTCCTCCCCTACCCCCCAGTGTCTTGTGTCCATTGATTATGCTTATATGCATGCATACAAGTCCTTCAGTTGATCTCTTAACTCCCCCCCAACCCTCCTGAAGCGATTTGCAGAGCAGATGGAAGATTATCCCGATTATCTGGGTGGGCCCAGTCTAGTCCAACTCTAAGGTGGGATTAAAATCTAAACCCACCCTAAGTCTTTAAAAGTAAAGAATACTTCCCAAATGTGGTCAGAGAGCTGTGTGGAGGAAGGAAGATCAACGAGATGCAATATTGATGGCTTTGGTGAAGGAAGGGGGAAACAGAAGAGATGCAAGCAGCCTCTAACAGCTGAATAAGGAAAGTGTCAGTAGGGAATGCAGCCCTACTGACACTTGACTTTAGCCCTGTGAGACATGTGTTAGACTTCTGACCTACAGAAATATAATACAATAAATTTTAAGACACTGATATTGTGGTAATATGTTATGTCAACAGTAAAAAATAACATCAGTAATAATGAAAAATAAAATTAAAAACAACATAATTTATGATAGCACAAATAATATGAAATACCAAGGGATTAAATTTAACAACATATGTTTAACACCTGCAATGGAAATCTACAAAATATTGCTGAGAGAAATTAGAGCTAAGTGAATGGAGACAGATTCCATGTTCATGGATCAGAACATTCAATTGAAAATTAAAATTTTAAAAATAATAAAATTTCCAGAAGCTGTAATCTGAAATATAAAAAATTTGGGATAATTTGAATAAAAATGTGTAAGACTTTTACTTTAAAAGCTAAGTAAAACATTGCTGAGAGACATTATAAAAGGGTATAATTGAATTAGGAGTATCAGTTTATTAAATTATCTAATATCCACAGTGACCTATAGATTCAGTACAATCCTGATCAAAATTGAAGCAGATTATTCTGGTAGAAACTAGGTGCTTCTAAAATTCCTAAGAAGGTTCTGAAATAGCCAAAATAATTTTGAAAAGAACAAAATTGGATAACTCACATTACTTGATTTTGAGACTAACTATAAAGCAACCGGAGCAAGATCATGTGGCATTGGGGTAAGGTTATACACAAAAATATCAATGAAAAAGAATTAAGGGATTTTATCCAAAATTTATACACTTCCATTATAAGAAGAAAACAACCTATGATGGGTTGAATTGTGTATACGCAAAAGATTTGTTGAAATTTCAGCTCCCTGTAACTGACAGTATGATCTTATTTGAAAATAGGGTTATTGCACATGTAATAGTTGAGACGAAGTTGTACTGGTATACAGTGGGCCTTTGGTCTAATATGACTGATGTTCTTAAAAGAAGAGGAGAAAATGCAGAGACATTGAGGGGACAATGCCATTTTATAACAGAGGCAGAGATCTG
This sequence comes from Murina feae, assembly GCA_004026665.1. Lineage (NCBI taxonomy): Eukaryota > Metazoa > Chordata > Mammalia > Chiroptera > Vespertilionidae > Murina > Murina feae. Next base: position 2,221 of record PVJC01049485.1, on the reverse strand, counting down.
TTACAAACTGCAAACTGAGGAATGGCAATGATTACCTGAAAATTACCAGAAGCTAGAAACAGACAAGGAATGATTCTCCTCTACAGACTTCAGGGGGAGTGTGGCCCTGCCAACACCTGGATTTTAGACGACGAGCCTTCAAACTGTGAGACAATAAATTTCTGTTCTTTTAAACCATCCAGTCGGTACTTTGTTATGGCAGCTCTCAGAAACTAAAACACAACTCAACAACAATAACAAAATCTTATTCAAAGAAATATACAAATGGCAAGTTAAGCACATGAAAAATTGCTAAAATTATTAGTCACTGGGCAAATGCAAATTTAACCATAGTGAGAAACCTCCATACATTCACTAGAATAATGAAAATTTAAGTTATTATCAAAGATGTAGTGTTAATAGAATTCTCTCACATTGTTGGTTAGAAGTTTTACAGTCACTTGGAAGAATAATGTGACAGCTTCTTACAAAAGTAAATATACATATACCATGTAACTCAGCAATTCAACTCTTTTGCATTTACCTAAGAGAAGAATTTACACACACACACACACACACACACAATGTCCTCAAATGCAGCTTTCATCATACTAACTCCAAACTGGAAGAAAAAACAACCTGAAAAAATTGAAAACAAGCTGTCCATCAACTGCTGTCTGGAGGTATGGTATGTGGAATAGGTATACTATGGAACAATGCTCAGCAATATAAGGGGATGAACTATGGATTCACACAGCAACATGTGGGTGATTGTCAAATGCACTGTGCTAAGTGAAAACCCAGACACAAAACCAACATGCTGTATGATTTCTTTCATATGAATTTCTATAACAGACAAAACTACAGTGGCAGTAAGCAGAACAATGATGGCCACAAGCTAGACCTGGAAGCAAAGGGGCGCAAGAGCTTTTGTTGGGGGTATAAAAGGGATTAATTCCAAAACTCTGGTGGGGCTTACACAATCTTATATATTTGCCAAAGCACATAAAATTGACAATGTTGGAAAATGTTATTTTATATGAATTACATTCCAATAAGAATAATAAAAAATAGCATGGTATCATTTTTATGTAATCATGTGCATCTTCCTACATGTACCCACTTAGTATTTTATGTTTATATGCATAGAGATGACTAAATAAAGATTACTCAGGGTGAAGTATCATTTTCAAGTGACATAGTTTGAGGATTTACTTTTTAATTGTATATTTTTGGTGCATTGCTTAAATTCTTTATATCATCTCATTAAAGATATAGTCATTATCTAAACTAATAAAAGCGAAATATTAAAATTAATCGTTTCTCCGAGACAGGGTAAGCCACGCCCACCAGCCAATCAGAGCGGCTGTATGCAAATTAGCCCAGCCAACATGGTGGCCGCCACTCACAGACCTGAGTAAAGGGCAGTTTCCATTGCAGCAGGAGCGAAAGTGAAGCTGCGGCCTCTCCACTTAAACTGGAGAAACACAGATTTGAAACATTTGAAACAATATAACAATCATAGAATCCTCGGGAGCTGAAGGATACAGCAGCCCGGGCCTAACCAGTAAAAGTAACAATTGTTTCATTATAGACGCTGTGAGGTGAAGCAGAGGAAGCTTCGTTAGTAGTTAGAAGGCCGCCTTAAAGGAACAGTGTATCAATTATAGAAGATAACCCCAGGCCTTCAAGGACAGCATCAATTATAGGAGATAAATCACAGAAACCTGTGTCCAGCCAGCCTTGCTGGGACGTTGGGTCAATGGGAGCTGTGGGCAGCCTTAAAGCCCCTCACCCAGGCTGGTCAGGCACGCCAGCAGGTGGACATCCCCTGAGGGGTCCCAGACTGCGAGAGGGCACAGGCTGGGCTGAGGGACCTCCCGAGTGCACAGAGCGGCTGCAGGGTGGGACAGTGCAGGACCCAGGACCCGTGAGTGGGAAACAGGCGGCAGGGTTGGAGGGCACCGGGAAGCGGGTAAGAGGCGGCAAGGGGCCGGCGGCCTGCTTGGTGGGCTTCCCAGGCCATTTGTGGGGCACCGGGAAGTGGGTAAGAGGCGGCAGGGGGTCAGCAGCCTGCTTGGTGGGCTTCCCAGGCCCTTGGAGGGGCATTGGGAAGAGGGTAAGAGGCAGCAGGGGGTCAGCAGCCTGCTTGGTGGGCTTCCCAGGCCCTTTGCGGGGCATCAGGGAGCGCGTAAGAGGTGGCAGGGCGTCGGCGGCCTGCTTGGCAGCTGTCCAGGCCCTT
>PVJC01049484.1:0-12155 GCA_004026665.1 Murina feae | reverse complement strand
TCTTGCCCTCCCCTGCATGTTGTTCTCTTTTTTGAGCTGTGGCCAGGGCTGGGTGCTGCCTGCCTCCCAAGCTTGCCTACTGCCCATCTTCCTCCAGCCACCAGAAAGCAGGGAAAACCCCGCCTTGTGGTCAGGCCAGCCTTTTCCTGCTCCCTGATCCCCAGAAGGGACCTGGGAAGCCACCAAGCAGGCCGCCAACTCTTTCCCACTCACCCGTCCCCTGCTGCCTTCCTTTCCCACGTCCCGGTGCTGCCAAGGAGTCTGGGGAGCTGCCAAGCAGGACCCCAGCCCCTGCAGCCTTGCTTTCCCGCTCCACGATGCCCATCAAAGGGCCTGGGCAGCCACCAAGCAGGCCAAGACCCCCCCCCTGCCACCTCTTACCCGCTTCCCAGTGCCCTCCAACCCTGCCGCCTCTTTCCCATCACGGGTCCTGGGTCCTGCGCTGTCCTGCCCTGCAGCCGCTCTGTGCACTCGGGAGGTCCCTCAGCCTGGCCTGTGCCCTCTCGCAGTCTGGGAGCCCTCGGGGGATGTCCACCTGCTGGCGTGCCTGACCAGCCTGGGTGAGGGGCTTTCAGGCTGCCCACAGCTCCCATTGACCCAACGTCCCAGCAAGGCTGGCTGGACACAGGTTCTGGAGTTTTTTCTCCTATAATTGATACTGTTCCTTGAAGGTCTGGGGTTATCTTCTATAATTGATACACTGTTCCTTTAAGGCAGCCTTCTAACTACTAACGAAGCCTCCTCTGCTTCACCTCGCAGCGTCTATAATGCAACAATTGTTACTTTTACTGGTTAGGCCGGAGCTGCTCTTTCCTTCAGCTCCGGAGGATTCTATGATTGTTACAATGTTTCAAAGCTGTGTTTTGCTAGAGGCAGTTTAATCGGAGCTGAGCTGAGGGGCACAGCTTCACTTTCGCTCTTTCCGCAATGGAAAGGGCTGTTTACTCAGGTCCGGGAGTGGCGGCCGCCATGTTGGCTGGGCTAATTTGCATACAGCCACTCTGATTGGCTGGTGGGTGTGGCTTACCCTGTCTCGGAGAAACGGTTAATTTTAATATTTCGCTTTTATTAGTTTAGATTCTACCAAATACATGCTACTGTCATTCTTATTTTTTTCTTGAGGAAAATTAGATGCAAAGAGGCCAAATAACCTGACTAAATTTCAAATATGGCTAATGGAAAACACTTATAAATATCCAAAGCTGGATCTTTAACCACTAGATATACTAGTCCACCAATTTTAGGATTCTTCATTGACACAAAAATGCATTGTGATGTCTGCAATCAATATTTTTGGATAGAATTTGAACTTTTACAAAGTAAGCTATAGGTTCTTTCCTAATAGGTTCTTTTTTTCTATATAGGATGAATTATAAGAGAATAACTATTATATCTCTGGAATATCCTAGCAGTTGTATCTAGAATCACTACATATTAAAGCCAATGAAAAATGTACAGTGCATCCATTCCAACTTTCTTGTTATACGAATTGCCATGCTGGTGCCCATAATATCTTACCTGAGTTCAGAGATCAGGATTAAGATCCAGAACGCTTTTTTATTGCCATTCCAGGACTATACGGGGCCAAAATAGTAAAATATGTCTTTGTGCTTTTCCCACTCAGCTTAAAAAGCCAACAAATAAATCAGATGACAAACAGAAAATTATATTATTTCAAAATACTCCCTTGATTTCCTGGTCTTACCTGAAACCAGCTTTCCTCCTGACCTTATTGATTCCCCTATATTCTTCCCCAGTGCTTACTACTAAACAAGGGGTTGGGCTGAGAGTGATGAATAGATGTGAGCATTATCTTCACTGTTATCCTTACTCTAAGGACCAGCTCAAAAGGCATGAGACTCCAAGTCCTGCTCTTATCTTAGATGCCTTCAACAATATACACGTGAAAAAACCCATCCCATACATGCTGGCCTCACTTTCCTGCCCTTTAACTTCTTAACACTCTAACCACCCTCAGTCACCTGGCATCACTGAGCATGAATTCACTTCCAAAAGGCAACTCCAATATCCCATTGTCACTCAAATTTCCTAACAATGACTGGGTCCCGTGTCATTTGTTTTTTGACTTCATTGAGGTGTTCAGCGCCTCCAAGTCCTCCCTTTTTCTATTCACTCCTTTCCTTATCCAGGCAGGATCTCAGGGCAACTTGATTTAAAACTTACTGCATCTTTATCCCTGTGATCTCCAAATACATTGTCTGCATTATTTCATCTCAGTTTTGGGTCCCTCTAAATGTCTAATTTCTTCAATCTTATAATAACCACTATGAAAGAAAGTAGTAGCACTCCAGATAATGATACATCTAATAGAATTTTCAACTTCAGCTGGGCCCTCAGACCAATCAGCAATCATTCCACATGCCCCAAGTCATCTCCTTCTCTAACTCTCCTCCCATTTATATTCCATTTCTACATAATTCCCCTCAAATAATAGTCTCTTTCATTTGAATGGGCAAATATTTTCTACCATTCAGTAGGTATGGAAGCACCCTAGGTGTCCATCAATAAAGGAATGGACAAACAAGTTGTGGTATAAGTGTATACAATAGAATATTATTCAGCAATTGAAAAGAATGAAATCTTGCCATTTGTGTCAAGATGGATGGATATTGAGGGCATTATGCTAAGTGAAATAAGTCAGAAGAAAAACGACAAATAAAATATTATTTCACTTATATGTGGTATCTAAAAACATACAAATGAACAACCGAAACAAAAACAGACTTATAAATACAAAGAACAAGCTGATCATTGCCACAGGGGATGGAGGTAGAGGGATGGGTGAAAATGTGAAGGGGAATAAGAGGTTAAAACTTCCAGTTATAAAATAAATAAGACATGGCGTTGTAGTGTACAGCACAGGGAATATGTCAATCCCATTGTAATAACTTTGCACAGTGACAGATGGTTACTAGACTTATTGTGGTGATAATATTGTAAGGTATATAAATGTCAAATCGCTATGTTGTACACCTGCAACTAATATAATATTGCATGCCAACTACACTTGAAAAAAAAAAGAATGAAACATTCATGTGATCAGCTGAATAAATTCAGAAAACATTTATTTTTATTGTATTTATTTTTTTATTGTCTAAAGTTTTATGTATGTCTCCTTTTTCCCCAATTGACCCCCTCCCCATCCCTTCCCACTCTAGGCAAACCCTCACTGTCCCAGTGTCTGTGTCCTTTGGTTATGCTAATATGCTTGCATATAAGTCCTTTGGTTGCTCTCTAACTCCTCCTCCCCTACCATTTGTCTCTAGATTGATCTATTCTTGTTCATCAAATTATGTTGATCATTATATCTCACATATGAGTGAGATCATGTAATAGTTATCTTTCTCTGACTGGCTTATTTCACTTAGCATAATGCTCTCCAGTTCCATCCATGCTGTTGCATATGGTAAAGTTCCTTCTTTTTAATAGCGGCATAGTATTCCATTGTGTAGATGTACCACTGTTTTTTTTTAATCCACTCATCTGCTGATGGGCACTTAGGCTGTTTCCAAATATTAGCCTTTAAATTGTGCTGCTATGAACATAGGGCTGCATATATCCTTTATGAATTGCAGAAAACATTTGATAAAATTCAACATTCCTTCTATATAAAAACCCCAACCAATGGTTATAGAAAGAACATACCTCAACATAATAAAGGCCATATTTGAAAAACATACATCTAATATTATATTTAATAGTGAAAGATTGAAAACTTTTCCTCTAAGATGAGGAATAATACTAGGATGCCACCCTCACTACTCTTATTCAATCTAATGATGAATCTTAGCTGGAGTAATCAGACAATATCAAGAAGTAAAAGGTACCAATATAGGAAAAGAAAAAAATTGTCTTTATTTGACAATTATATGTGTTTTTTTCGGGAATCTCTACATTTTTTATTATGTAATAAAATATTGATATATTTTTCCAGTAAGCAGACTTACTGAAGAGTTTCAAGAATTACAAATTGTAAGAAAGAACTCTATTCCATAAAGGGAAATATCTGTCACAAAGTCTATGGATTTTATTACAATATTATTAGCTATATTCCCTATGCTGTACTTTATATCCCCATGATGATACCGCAACTACCACTTTGTATTTTTTTTAAATATATTTTATTGGTTTTTTACAGAGAGGAAGGGAGAGGGATAGAGAGCTAGAAACATTGATGAGAGAGAAGCATCGATCAGCTGCCCCCCGCACACCCCCCACTGTGGATGTGCCCCCAACCAAGATACATCCCATTGACTGGAACCGGACCCAGGATCCTTGAGTCCGCAGGCCAACGCTCTATCCACTGAGCCAAACCAGCCAGAGCACCACTTTGTACTTCTTAATCACTTCACCTTTTTCACCCATTTCCCAGCTCCCTCTCATTTGGCAACCATCAAAATGTTCTGTGTATCTGTGAGTCTGTTTCTGTTATGCTCATTTGTTTATTATTTGGGGGAATTCCACATATATGTGAAATCATCTAGCATTTATGTTTATTTGTCTGACTTATTTCACCGAGCAAAATACCATCTAGGTTCATCCATGTTGTTTCAAGAGCAAGATTTCATTCTTTTTTAAATGGCTGAGTCACATTCTATGAAACTACTGGAAGAAAACATAGGGAAAAGGTCCTTAACATTGGTTTTGATGACATTTTTTTTTGGATATGACAGCAAAAGTAAACATGTGGGACTATATAAGACTAAAAAAAGCTTCTATACAACAAAAGAAATAATTAGCAAAATTAAAAGGCAACCTGCCAAATAGGAGAAAATATTTCTAAATAACATATCTGATAAGAGGTTAATTTTCAAACCATATAAGTCACTTATACAACTTAACATGAAACATTCTATTAAAAACTAGCAGAGATGACTGGCCAGAGTGGCTCAGTTAGTTGAACATCATCCTCTACACCAAAAGGTTGCCAGTTTGATTCCAAGCCAGGGCACATATCTAGGTTGCAGATTTGATTCCTGGTTGGGGCACATACAGAAGACAACCAATCAATATTTCTCTCTCACATCTCATATCAACACCTCTCTCTCTCTCTCTCTCTCTCTCTCTCTCTCTCTCTCTCTCTCTCCCTCACCCTCTCACTCTTTCTCTTCCTTTCTTGGGTGAGGATTAAAAAATATGAGCAGAGGACCTATATAGACATTTTTTCAAAGAAGACACACCAATGGTTAACAGACATGAAAAGATGCTCTTTCTTGATTAGGGAAACACATACAAAATCACAATGAGATATCACCTTACCTCTGTCAGAATGTCTATTATAACAAAAGTCAACAATATGTTGGCAGGTATGTGAATAAAAGAAAAGCTTCGTGCACTGTTAGTAAGATTATAAATTGGTACAGCTACTTAGAAAATGGTATCAATATTTCTCAAAAATTAAAAATAGAACCATCATATAACTAAGCAATTCTATTTCTGGTTATTTATCCAGAGAAATAAAAAAATACTAATGCAAAATGGTATATTCACCCTATACAATAGCCAACATCATATGATTTCTATCTTCCATTTTATTAATGTAACTAGGGGCCCGGTGTATGAAATTTGTGCACTTGGGGGGGGGTTCCTCAGCCCAGCCTGCCCCCTCTCACATATTGGGAGCCCTCAGGGGATGTCCTACTGTTGGCTTAGTCCCGCTCCCTGCTCCCCATGAGGAGCAGGACTAAGCCGCAGTCTGGCCTCCCTTTGTGGGAGGAGACCAGGCTAATCAGGGGAAGCCACCAGCCCCATCACCCTGCTGCTGCAGCCACTGTCAGTCACCGCAGCCACCAAGGTGTTTTTATTAACATGAACTCCAGTCCCTTCACCATGAAAAAATGACAACTTTCTTTAGGCATTTTCAAAATGTGTCTTTCATAGGATATGGCATTTCTTTCTCTTTTTTTATCCTCACCTGAGGATATGTTTCCATTGATTTTTAGAGAATGTGGAAGAGAAGGGAAAGACAGAGAAACATCAAAGTGAGAAGAACACTTTGATTGGTTGCCTCTTGCATAAACCCTGACCTGGGTCCTGGCTAGGGAGGAGCCTACAACCTAGGTACATGACCTTGGTCAGAATTGAACCCAGTCCCTGCAGTCAGCAGGCTGAGGCATTATGCACTGAGCCAAACCAGCTAGGGCAGGATATGACATTTCTTAGCCCTCCAGCAGTGGACCTTCATTTGTTTTCTCCAGGAGTGTGATGGAAAAACCCTAGATGCCTTTTTGTATTCTTATTACCCAAGTTACTAAGAATATTAGCAGTGGCATACAGGGAGCTTAGCCAATGAGCAGTAAGAAAAGGTGTTTCCTCTGTAGTTCACTCTGATCACTGGCTCCACCCCTGCTCCTCCAATCCCAGTTCCACCACTGCCCAGGCCTGTAATCTCTGGCCTAGAATGCAAGCCTGGGCAGAAGACCCCCCAACTCCTGCGATGGCTGGCTCCGCCCCTTCTCAGGTTCCTGTAGTTGATGGCTCTGCTCCTTGGCCCCCACTGCCTCCCTCACCACCTGCCTGGCTAACAGGCCTGGCTACTTCAGTTCCGGGGCTGAGGCAGACTGGATGCCGCCATTTTAGTTGAGTTAATTTGCATATTTGCCCCTGATTGGTTGATGGGTGTGGCTTTTGAGTGTAAGGGAGTGAGGGTGAATTTGCATATTACTCTTTTATTAGATTAGATGCTTATAAGGATGCTCTAGGAACTTAGTGAGAATTACAAAGCACCTGTGGGAACTAAAATGGCATGAACAATAAATAAAAACCATGAATAAGAACAAGTTGGAAATTAAGAATAGCATATGCGACATTAAGAATACACTGGAGGGTTTGCATCTCTTGAATGATTGTGACTTTGAGCATGTTTTCATATGTCTCTTGGCCTTCTGTATGTCCTCTTTTGAAAAGTGTCTGTTTAGGTCCTTTGCTCATTTTTTGATTGGATTGTTTATCTTTTTTTTGTTAAGTTGTATGAGTTCCCTATAAATGTTGGAGATTAAACCTTTATCAGTGATAACATTGGCAAATATGTTCTCCCATGCAGTGGGCTTTCTTGTTGTTTAGCTGATGGTTTCTTTTGCTGTGCAGAAGCTTTTTATTTTGATATTAGGGGCCCGGTACACAAAAATTTGTACACTCGGGTGGAGGGTCCCTCAGCCCGGCCTGTGCCCTCTTGCAGTCTGGGACACCTCGGGGGAGGATGTCCACCTGCTGGCATGCCTGCCCAGCCTGGGTGAGGGGCTGAGGGCCATTTTCAGGCTGCCCACAGCCCCTTCAGGGTTTGTGCACTGGGGAGTGGGAGGGCTGGTGAGTGCAGGCCTGGACGTTTCCCACTGGAGGGCCCACAATTGCACATGCCTGGTGGGCCCCCACCGCTGAAGGGACACATCTGGTGCAGAGCTGGGTGGCAAGCCAGAGGTGGACACTGGTGCAGGATCCCTCAGTGGGGCCCTGCTGCTGAGCGAACACACCCGGGGTGGAGCTGGGCAGTGGACTGTCTTCGGATGCTGCGCACTGTGCAGCAGAGGCTCCCGCACGCCCTGTGGAGGCCCCTGGGGGGCGGACGAAGGCAGCGGACCCTGAACGGGTAATCCTGCATGCCCCTGAGGAGTGGAGCCACACAGGGGACCCAGGACAGGCCCTCCTGGATGCCCTGCGGAGGCCCCTGGGGCAGAGCCAGGCAGTGGACCTAGGACGACTGCTCCTGGACGCCCCACAGAGGGCCCCAGGGGGTGGAGCCAGGCAGTGGACCCAAGATGGGCGTTCCTGGATGCCCCAAGGAGGCCCCAAGCTGGACCCCCCCCCACTGAGCTGACACACCCAGCACAGCTGTGCCAGCCGCAGAGGCTCCCAGGGCAGAGCCGCCCTGCCAGCCTCCATCTTGGCTGGGTTAATTTGCATACAGCTGCTCTGATTGGCTGGTGGGTGTGGCTTAGGCATCCCGAAGAAACAGTCAATTTCAACATTACACTTTTATTAGTTTAGATAATTGAACACTGTTGCTTTAAGCTGAGGCCTAGGCAGGTAACAAAACCTCCTGTTTGTTTCAGCTCCGTGGCTTTTATAATTAAAACATTGTTATCATGACCAGAGGCTCAGCCAGCCTAGGCAGGCAGTTGCAACAGAAGCCTCTGGTTTGCTCTAGCTCTGTAGCTGCTAGCCTCCATCTTGACTGGGTTAATTTGCATACAGCCACTCTGATTGTCTGGGAGGCGTGGCTTGACTGGTGGGCATGGCTTAGGTGTCTTGGGTGATGGTCAATTTGCATATTACTCTTTTATTATATTAGGTAGTCCCATTTGTTTATTTTCTTTTTAGTTTCCAATGCCCTAGGAGCTGTATCAGTGAAGAAACCACTCGGCATATGTCTGAGATTTTGTTGCCTTTGTATTCCTCTAGTATTTTTATGGTTTCCCATCTTAAATTTAAGTCCTTTATCCATTTTGAGTTTATTTTTGTGTATGGTGTAAGTTGGTGGTTCAGTTTCATTTTTTTGCATGTATCTCTCCAATTTTCCCAGCACCATTTATTGAAGAGACTGTCTTGATTCCATTGTATGTTCTTGCCTCCTTTGTCAAATATTAATTGAACATATTGGTTTGGATCGATTTCTGGGTTCTCTATTCTATTCCATTGATCTATATGTCTGTTCTTGTGCCAGTACCAGGCCGTTTACAGAACAGTGGCTTTATAATACAGCTTGATGTCTGGTATTGAGATCCCTCCTAATTTGTTCTTCTTTCTCAGCATGCTCAAAGTCACTAATCATTTGAGAGATGCAAATCAAAACAACAATGAGGTACCATCTCACACCTGCAAGAACAGCTATTATCAACAAATCAACAAATGACAAGTGTTAGATAGGATGCAGAGAAAAAGGAACCCTCGTGCACTGCTGGTGGGGATGCAGACTGGTGCAGCCACTATGGAAAACCATATAGAGTTTCCTCAAAAAATTAAAAATGGAACTCCCTTTTGACCCTGCGATCCCACTTCTGGGAATATATCCCAAGAAACCAGAAACACAAATCAGAAAGGATATATGCATTCCTATGTTCACAGCAGCACAATTTACCATAGCTAATATTTGGAAACAGCCTAAGTGCCCATCAGCAGATGAATGGATTAGAAAACTGTGGTACATCTACACAATGGAATACTATGCTGTGGTAAAAAAGAAGGAATTCTTAACATTTTCAACAGCATGGATGGAACTGGAGAGCATAATGCTAAGTGAAATAAGCCAGTCAATGAAAGAAAAATACCACATGTCCTCACTCATCTATAGATACAGAGGCAGAGCAACATCAAACAGACTGTCAAATTACAGCAATAAGGACGGTGAGGGTTGGGGGCAGTAAGAGATCAACCAAAGGACTTTTATGCATTCATATAAGCATAACCAATGGACACAAAACACTGGAGGGTAGGGGAGGCTGGGGGAAGGGCAAGGGAAAAAAAGAGATATATGTACTAATCTTTGTAATACTTTATGCAATAAAAAATTATATATATATAATTTGGAGGGAACTGAAAGTACACTGAACAAAGAACAAAGCAGAGGACCTAATAAGTGATTTGGAAGACTGGAAGATAAGGTAGAAAAATATCCAATTACATGAGCAAAAAGAAAAAAGAATTAAAAAGCAGTAGGATATTTTAAGGGAATTTGGGGAGAACATGAAATGTAACAACATCCACATCATAAGGGAACCAGAAGGAAAAGAAAGAAAGCAAGGACGAAATAACTTGTTAAATAAGTAAGAAGAAGAAATTGCCTAAACTGGTGAAGAAAAAGGTTCCACAGGTTCAGAAAGCACAGAGAGTCTCAATCAAGATGAACCCAAAGGGACTCAAATCAAGACTCTCCATTATTAAAATGACAAATATTAAAGACAAAGAATCTTAAAGGTAGCAAAAGAGAGACGGAAAGTTACTATGAAGGAGTTCCCATTAGACTGCCAGCTGACTTCTCAAGTACTTCAGGCCAGAAGGAATTGACATAAGGGATTCAAAATAATGAAAAACAAGGACCTAAATCCAAGACTACTCTATCCAGCAAGGCTATTGTTTTAAATGCAAGGCAAAATAAAGAAGTTCCCAGACATAAAAATGGTTAAAGAGTTGCATTACCACAAAATTATCATTGCAAGAAATATTAAAGTGATGGCTGTCAGAAGGAGGAGAATAAAGATAGAAAGAGGGACATAGGTATAAAGAAATGAATGTGAATAAACACCTATCAATTATTAAACTTAAATGTAAGTAGATTAAAAGTTCAAATCAAAAGATGAAGGGTAGCTGAAGGGTTAAGAAAACATGACCCATATATATGTTCTGTACAAGAGACCCATTTCAGAACAAAAGATTCACATAGACTGAAAGTGAAGGGGTGGAATAAAATATTCCATGCAAATTAAAATGAGAAGAAAAAAGCTGTGGTAGCAATACTCATATCTAACAAAATTGACTTCAAAACAAAGGCCATAATAAGAGACAAATAATGTCATGGAATAATACAAATAGGATTGATCCAACAAAAAATATAATCCTTGTAAACATATATGCACCCAATATAGGAGTATATCAGTATATTAACAATCTTTTTTATTTTAATGGAGAGATTGACAGTAATAATGTCATAGTAGGGAGTTTTAATACTCCACTGACATCACTGGGTAAATATTCCAAAAAAAAATCAATAAGGAAACAGTGACCTTAAATGAAATACTAGATCACAAGGATTTAATTGACATTTACAGAATATTTCATCCCAAAGTGGCAGAATATATATTCTTCTCAAGTGCACATGGAACATTTTCAAAGACAGACCTCAAAATAAGACACAGGCTCTGACTGGTTTGGCTCAGTGGATAGAGTGTAGGTCTGCGGACTGAAAGGTCCCAGGTTTGATTCAGGTGAAGGGCATGTACCTTGGTTGTGGGCACATCCCCAGTGGGGAGTGTGCAGGAGGCAGCCGATCGATGTTTCTCTTTCATCGATGTTTCTAGCTTTCTATCTCTCTCCCTTCCTCTCTGTAAAAATCGATAAAATATATTTTAAAAAAAGACATAAAATAAGTCTCTACAAGTTCAATAAGATTAAAATTATATCAAGCATCTTCTTAGATCACAATGGCATGAAAGTAGAAATCAACTACAATAAATAAACAACCTAGAAAATACCAAAACACATGGAAGCTAAATAACATGTTATTAAACAATGAATGGTTTACCAATGAGATCAAGAAAAAAAATAAAAATACTTCTTAAAACAAATGAAAATGAATGCACAACAACCCCAAATCTATGGCACACAGTGAAAGCAGTGCTGAGAGGGAACTTCATAGTATGCAGGCCTATCTCAAGAAACAAGAAAATGAGGGGGAGAGATCAACCAAAGGACTTGTATGCATGCATATAAGTATAAGCAATGGATGTTGACAACAGGGGGTGAGGGTGAGGGCAGGAGTGCGGGGATGAGCTGACATTGGATGGATAAGGTCACATTTGTAATATCTTAATCAATAAAGGGAAAATATATATTTAAAAATAAGTAAATAAATAAATAAAATTTAAAAAATTAAAAAGCTATTGTTTGTTAATTTTTTTATCTGTATGAAGACCCAACATTTTCTTTTGTTTTTACCCCATGTTTTATTTTTTACCATTGAAAAATCTTTATTGTTGAAAGTATTACATAGGTCCTCCTTTTTCCAGCCTGCTTCCCCCACCCCAAGGCTCTCAACCTGGCTGGCAGCTCCCCAGAGAGGGGTTAGGGGTGACTGGGGAGACAGAGTGATTTGGAGATATCAGGAAGGCAGAGGCAGTTAGGGGCAATCTTACAAGCAAGCAGAGAGGTTAGGGGTGATCAGGCAAGCAGGCAGGTGGTTAAGGGTGATCAGGCAGGCAGGAGAGTAGTTAGGGGCCAGCATCCCAGATTGTGAGAAGGATGTCCGACTGCCAGTTTAGGACACCCCAAAGGGTCCCGGATTTTGAGAGAGTGCAGGCTGGGCTGAGGGACCCCTTCCTGTTTTGTGCACCGGGCTTCTAGTACAGCCATAAAAAGGAAGAAAATCTTACCTTTTGTGACAGCATGGATGCACTTGGAGATTATTATGCTAAGTGAAATAAACC
>PVJC01049483.1:0-12153 GCA_004026665.1 Murina feae | reverse complement strand
CCAGCCGCCACCCCGCCTATCGTTCTCCACCCCTACACCACCTGCCACCGCCACACCACCCGCTACCGTGCCATCTCCCTCCGCCCACCCCCACATCCCACTTACCCTGCCGCTGGCACTGCACTGGCCTCCAGGGCTGCTGGCCGCCATCTTGCCTGAGCTAATTTGCATACAGACATTCTGATTGGCTGGTGGGCGTCGCTTACCCCCGTCCCGGAGAAACGGTTAATTTTAATATTTCGCTTTTATTAGTTAAGATGAATTTTTGGAGAGTTTATTCTAGGTCTGTGAAATATTCCATTGGTATCTTAATGGAGATTGCATTGAATCTATAGATTGCTTTGGGTAGTATGGACATTTTAATGATGTTGATTCAACCAATCCATGAACATGGTATATTCTTCCATTTGTTTATGTCTTCCTCTATCTTCTTTTTCAATGTCCTATAGTTTTCTGAGTACATGTCTTTACCTCTTCAGTTAAGTGTATTTCTAGATATCTTAATTTTTTAGTTCCAATGGTAAATGGGATTATTTTATTAGTTTCTTTTTCTGTGAGTTCGTTATTGGTGTATAAAAAAAAGCCATAGATTTCTGGGTGTTAATTTTGGATCCTGCTACATTGTCAAATTCATTTATTAAGTCTAGTAGTTTTTTATGGCATCTTTAGGGTTTTCTATGTACAATAACATGTCATCTGCAAGTGACAGTTTTACTTCTTTTTCAATTTGGGTGATTTCTTTTTATTCTTCTTATCTGATTGCTATGGTTAGCTCTTCTAGTACTATGTCAAACAGGAGTGGTAAAAGTGGGCATCTCTGACTTGTTCTTGTTCTAAGAGGAAATGGTTTTAGTTTTTGCACATTGAGAATGCTGTTGGCCATAAGTTTGTCATATAAGGCTTTTATTATGTTGAGGTATGATCCCTCTATTCCCACTTTGCTGAGAGTTTTTATCAAAAAAAGGGTGTTGAATTTTGACAAATGCTTTTTTTTCTGCATCTATATGATTATGTGATTTTTGTCTCTCAATTTGTTTATGTGATGTATCATATTTATGATTTGTGGATATTGTACCATCCTTGCATCCCCAGAATAAATCCTACTTGGTCATGGCCTATAATCTTTCTAATGTAATGCTGGATCTGATTGGCTAGAATTTTGTTGAGGATTTTAGCATCTATGTTCATCAGGGATATTGGCTTGTAATTATTTTTCTTTGTGGTATCTATCTGGTTTTGGGATTAGGCAATACTGGCTTCATAGAAAAAAGCTTAGAAATGTGACTTCCTCTTGAATTTTTTGTAATAGTTGGAGGATAATAGGTTTTAGTTCTTCTTTGGATGTTTTATAGAACTCCCCTGTAAAGGCTTCTGGACCAAGGCTTTTGTTTCTTTGTGAGATTTTTGATTACTGCTTCAATTTCATTGGTAGTTAGCCTATTCAGGTTTTTTGATTCTTCCTGATTGAGTTTTGAAAGATATATTTATCTAACAATACGTCCATTTCATCTAGGTTGTCCAGTTTGTTAGAGTAGAGCTGTTTGTACTATATTTTTTTACAACCCTTTGTATTTCTGTGGGGTCTGTTGTTACTGCAACTTTTTCATTTCTGATTTTATTTATTTGGGTCCTTTCTCTTTGCTTCTTGGTGATCCTGGCTAGAGGTTCATCAATCTTGTTTATCCTTTCAAAGAATAAGCTCTTTGTTTTATTGATCTTATTTGATCTTCATGTTGTTTATTTCAGCTCTGATCTTTATTGTTTCCTTCCTGCTTACTCTGTGCTTTTCTTGTTCTCTTTCTAATTCATTATGTTGTAGGGTTAGATAATTTATTACCAGTTTTTCTTTTTCTTTCTTTCTTTTTTTTTTTTTTTTGAGGTAGGTCTGTAATGCTATAAACTTCTCTCTCTGGACTGCTTTTACTAGGTCCCATAGATTTTGGATTGCTGTTTTCATTGTTTTGGACTTTAGCTAAGCTATGCCAAGAAATGTCATAGTTCTGGGTGTTTATATTACCTATAGGTCTCATGAGAATGAGAGCTACACCTAAAGAAAAATTACAAGTGAGTCCCTTTGAACTTGCCTATGGCTGGCCTTTCCTCAAATTTGGGCTGCTAATAGATAAGGAAATCCTTCAGCTGTTACATTACACCATTAATCTAGGACAAGTGTAAAAAGCATTGTAGGAGTATAGAAAAAAATTATACCTACCCCCAATAAAGACTAGCAACACAAACAAATTAAACCAGCAGACATACTATTTAAAAATATAAAGGGACAGCAGTTCTGAGTTCCAACTACAGTCCAAATGGAAGGGTCCACATCAAATTTGGTTAAGATTCCAATCGCAGGAAAGTTTGTAGGGATAGCCGATAGGGTTTATATAACCCAAATTAAACCTATTTCTTGTTTGTCCCCACCAGAGCCATAACCTGAGACTTACATTTGTAAACTCATGAAGGACCTCAAGTTTCTTTTTAAGAAACAAAAATCTGTTACAGATACATAATGTAGTGGCCAAGCCTTAATATAATTATCTTTCTGATATTTTTAACACTTTTCCACTACACTGTCCATATGTCAGCCTCGTCTTCCAGAACACCTACAACTATTAGAAAAACTAATACCAATTTAAAACTCCTTTATCCATACCTTTTAATCCTTCTTATCAAATTTGTTGCCGCTAAGGTATAACAATTTCATGTTAAGATTATGACTCTATGGGAATTCCAGCCCATCCTTACTATAGGAGAATTAGCTAACAGCCTCTCAGTTTCAGTCTCACATCCCATTCCCTTGTCTCCCTTAGATTAGGTAAGGAGATACTTCCATTCCTTATGCAGGCAAGAGCTATGGCCATTGTCATCAATAAGCAGGTACTGAAAACATACCCTACTCCCTCATTAACCCTAGAATATTTCAGGTATGGAAGTCTCTAGGAGAAAGGGGATGTGGTAGGATAATAAGAAGGTGGAAAATTCCTGGGCAAGTGGAATGGGGAAACTGAGACAAAATAATTAAACAAGGTCAAACAATTTGAACAAATTTACAGCCCATTAGTGAATCACAAGATCTCATCTCCCCTAACTAAGAACACTTGTAAGCAAAAGGTTTATACCTCTTTTCCCTAACCATAGAATACATAGCTTAAATCACTTTGGTTGGGAAAATAAAGAACAGAGATCCAATTCATGCCATTTGTATCAACTAAACCCAGGGACAGATGAATTCAGGAGAACAAATAACAAAAACCCGACTAGAGCCAGACAAGTCTAAGATAATAGTAAAACAGTAAAGCAACCAAACAATAACACAAACTCCTCTATATGCTCATTTTGATGCATCAGCATATTAAATGCATCTAGAGAGCTGTTGAACATTTTGTTGAAATTCCTCTAAGATACTTACCTGCAGAAAAGAGATAAAAACCCTCAACACAAAGATTAGGATGTGGGCTTCTTCTAGAGCAGAGGTGGAGAATGTCTGTCCCTCAGGCCATGTAAAGCCTGAGGAATCATTTGGTCTGTCCCTGTCAATGCCTTAGGGGTGAGTTAATTAGATATTTGACCAAATATATCGGGCTAATTTTTAAGTTGATAATTGGATGGCTCACAAATGATGTTATAAATATCCAATGGCCCTTGGCAAGAAATGTTTCTCCACCTCTGCTCTAGAGCATGCCCATGACCCTTCTAGGGCATGAACTTTTTACTTTTTCCTAAAGTCTGCAGGCCCCCACAAGACTTGCCACCAGGGAAGCACTGAGTAGTGGCTGCTCATCCAGGCTTACCCCATGATCCTGTCTCCAAGGCCCTGGTTTTCTCTGACTTCCCAGTGAGCTAAAAGGAGCCCTGCCTTGCCTCATTATTTCCACTGTGACCTTCACTTCTCACTGAGTTAACAGCATTTCCCACCTTGGCTCAATTCTTTCCCATGACATTTCTAGGGAGCCAAAGCAGAGCACTGCCTAGGCTCTCTCCTATTGCTTCTTCTACCCTAAGTCCTCCCTTTGTTTCATTGTCCTCAGCTTTAATAACGTACTTTCAAAATCACCAGGACTTGTATTGTAAAAGACAGCAAATGCAGTGTTTTCATTCTAGACTTTTTATAGTGCCAGTCAAAACCTCTGCTTTAGTGTTACTCATACTAATGCTACAGTGATTTTCATTTTTTAGTGAATTCTTCAGAAGTTGAAATGATCACTTTCATGCCTCAGTTTTCCTTTGTCTATTAAAATTTTTATCTTATAGATGTAGTCAGAATTGCTAAGTATATTTTCAGGGTCTTTTAGATCATATAGCTTCTTTATTAATCTCACTCAAGAGAAGGGAGCTCTAAGCAACCTCATCTCTTTCTGTCATGTATTCAGTTAATTGTGGTCAAGAGGAAATAGCTTTTTATTGGGGATCAGAGCCTTAGAAACAGGCTGTAACTTCCATTTCTGCATTTATAAATAGTGTTCTGGTGAAGAGTAAACAAAATAACACAGAGAAGCACTTTGTAAATTATAAATGGCTATAAAAATTGTAGGCATAGCCCTAACTGGTTTGGCTCCGAGGATAGAGGATTGGCCTGAGGACTGAAAGGCATGTACCTTGGTTGTGGGCATATCCCCAGTGGGAGGTGTGCAGGAGGCAGCTGATCGATGTTTCTCTCTCATCAATGTTTCTAACTCTCTATTCCCCTCCCTTCCTCTCTGTAAAAAATCAATAAAATATATTTTAAAAATTTTAGGCATAATTTTAAAAGAAAAAGTTAAAATAATTCAGTCAAAACATTTTCTGAATTGAACAGAATAACCAATCTCTTTTTCCTCTTAAACCTTTCACCATTAAAAATGGTTACTGAGAAAAATCTTAGCTCCTTGGCAAGGGACCAAAGGTGCAGTCTTTCACCTAACTTGCCATTTATGAGAGGAGTCAGAATATTTGAATTTTTACTGAACTGACTGAAAAAATAGGTTTGTAAAGTGGAGTGATATGGAATTCTGAGAAAGCATGAGGAAGCACAGCAAAAGTTACCTGACCCCTGTTAGAGTTAAGAGCCTACAATCATTTTTGGTTCTGCCCTTATTATTTACTTAATAAAATGTAGAAAAAATGTAATTTTATTTAAATGAATGTGAATATAATATTTGGAAAAACTATGTTCTTTTAGTTATAAAAATTTATCTGTCAGGAAACACATATATTTTGGAAACTGGATATTAATAGCCATTGGTAGTCATAGAGATAATAATGTATGTGATAGAATTAATTGATTTTTATATCTGCACAATACTTAAAGTTCACAGAATTTTTATAATTTATCTTCCTTTCCATATTTGGGAATCTTCTGCCATCTTCAACTGCTTAGTGAAGTTTACTATAATATAATCTAAGTAAAGTGATTTCACACCTTCTTTGGGATACTATCTTGCTCTGTATTTGCCATATGCATGCATCATCATGCTTTCTGGTTTTATACACAACTAGAAGCCCGGTGCACAAAAATTTGTGCACTCAAGGGGGGAGGGTCCCTCAGCCCAGCCTGTGCCCTCTCACAGTCCAGGACCTCTCAGTGGAAGTCCTACTGATAGCCCAGTCTGGCAGATGCCGTGTGTGTGTGTGTGTGTGTGTGTGCGTGTGTGTGTCTGCTGGGGGCCTGCCCCCAGCCGCATCTGAGGCTTCGAACAGTGCACACCTTGGAGAGGCATCCCTCTGTGTTGATCTCTCAGGCTCCTGGCCTCACCTGCATGTAGTTCTCTCCCTGGAGCTGTGGCCAGGCTTGTGCTCTGCCCCATGGCCAGGCTGGCCTTGCCTGTACCTGGATCTTACCCTGGCGACCAGGAGACAGGCAGGCCCTACCCTGGGTGCTGCCCCTTGGCTGGGCCAGCCTTGCCTGCTCTGGGATCTCACCCCAGCAATCGGGAGACAGGCAGGCCCTGCCCTGTGTGCTGCCCTGCAGCCGGGCCAGCCTTGCCTGTGCCTGGATCTTGCCCTGGCACCAGGACACAGGCAAGCCTCGCCCTGCGCACTGCCCACAGCCAGTGGGCCTTGCCTGCTCTCCAATCACCACAGTCATCTACCAGCAGGCCCTTCTGGGGGCTGCCTGCTGGTGGTGCTTGCCTATTCCAGGGTAGTGAAAGCTACTCACGGGTTGCTGAAGCAATGTCTGCTGGGCTTATGTTGCCAGGGTGACACTGCCAGCATCCTTCCCCAGCACTATGAGCACCACCATCTTTGTCCCAGAGTGATGGTTAATTTGCATATTACTCTTTTATTAGATAGGATGGGTAAATGTCACATACTTACTATAGCATTTATTGATTGCCCATAAGTAGTGCATTCTGTCTTACAATTTACAAAAGTGTTTTCATATATATTGGTACATTTGCTTCTCACCCACCATGAGCTTATAAACCACACAGGCATTATAGCATTGTAATTAAAAGCGTTGGTTTCTGGTGCTAGATTTTCTAGATTTAAAACTCTGATCTTCCCCTCATTATTTTTAAAATTTATTTTATGCTACTTTCCCTTCACTATTTATCCCTTCTATGCCTCTTCCACTTCCACCACTCTTATCCCTCACCACAGCCATTACCATACTTTTCAAATAAATGCAAAGACAAAAATTCTCAATTATTTGTGTCGATGAAGAGCAGTAATACAGAAGTTGTGGTATATGTAGGTTTAGGTATGATTAATCAATTTGCTCTCTTCAGGAAAGTTTTCTTAATGGAGGCATAATTTCAAGATATATTTCCACACCACATTGTAAAGGTTTTAAAATAAATTAACAAAAATAAATATAAGAATAAATATCCAATAGTTTTTGGTATAAATACTGTCACAATGCAAGATATATAGGAACACTGTTCCTAACTAGTGAATTTGCAATTGAAGAATAAAAAGGTTGAAGAGAGATAGTAAGATGTGGTAGGAGACATATGTTATTTAAATAAAATTTTCTCTTTTGATTTCTCCACTTTGTAGATATTTGAAACAAGGTTTCTTTTCCCCAAGCATTAAAAGGAAAATATTTAGACATATGGGTCACAAAATCCATGTATGCTCAAAATATTTCCTAAAAACAAGATAAAAGTAATTTGGCTTTAAGATCTCCTGGAAAAACTTAAAGTGTAGTATTATGAGTAGGCCTTGGATGGTGTCCCAGTGGCCCTGTCATCCTCCCCTCCACCTGTACAGTACGTGTATCACTATTTGGCTGTTGCTTCATTACTAAGTCCAGTAAATTGAACACGTGCATTGGCCACCAAGGCGTGGGCCCATATTATGTAGTCTGAGTGGTGATTTCCATCTGATGTTTGGTTTGGCCTGGTACATGCGATGTCTTGCCAGACCTGCAAACTACCATCAAAAGTCATTCATCCCATGAGGATGGGAAATATTCCTCATGCTGTTCTCAGAGAACTCTGATCTTTCACAGTAAACTTGGTGGAATGTCTGTTGGCCAAACCAAACATCCAAAATCTAGATTTTTCTCTGTGAAGAATGTCTGCAGTGGATGATACTTGTAAAAGTATTTAGGGTTGTGGTGTTGGCCAAGTTTATCCACTTAAAAATGAGAAACTCATAAATGTAGTACTGAAAGTCCACTTAAAAATAACAGCGGCAATGACTATTTCAGTTCAATAGACAAAGTAAAACATAAGATATGGTAAAGGATGTTACCTTGGACACAGAATTTTGTGTTTAGGTATATAGCCTTAGAGTTAGAAAAATGTTTGTCTATAAAGTAAGTATGGCACATGGGAAGTCGTAGCTATGATAAGGGTGTGATGATCTTGGCACAGACATCAAAGCCTGACTCTCCACTCAGCCCTTCCTAATGCTTGTAAGGTTGGATTGGTCTTATGCTATTCTTGTGTTCAAATCTCCTATTCATTTGATGCTCTGTATATAAGATAAGAGAAGTTCACAAATTACATCTGTATATATCTAAGTTCCCTTTTATCTAGCATTGTACTGGACATATAAAATTAGTTTTTAAATAAGTATACATATAATATATATGCAGCTAAATAATTTTTCAAACACTGATGGGAACAGAAACTAAGAAGGAAGCATAGGTAAAAGCCGGTACGAGCTGCCTCCTACAACCACATCAAATTATAACTAAAATACAGAACAATCATTAAAAACTGCTGAGAGTGATCGAATGGAAGTCCTACAACTAAAGAAGTAAAGAAGAAAGCACTTTGAGATTGGTAGGAGGGATGGAGGTGCAGTACAACTGTCACCCATGTGTGCTGTTTTTTTTTTTTAAGTGGAAAGGAGATAGTCTCTGTGAAGGCTGCCTATAGGAGCAAGGGGTCTCACCCCCACACTAGACTCCCAGCCCAGGGTTCCAGGGCTGGAAAGAGAAATCCCTGTAACTAGGAATTGTAAAAATCAGCAGAGATTTTGGCTGTGTGATGCGGATGCTGCTGAAGACTTAGATGTCTCTCTTAAAGGGCCAGCACACAGACTTACTCAGACTCAATCCCTCTGAGCTCCAGCACCATGTAGCTTTGGGGGACCCAGACAACATACAAGGAGGAACTGGATTATCTAGCAATGGGGCAGGAACTCAGGGGACTTTGCTCCCAGACAGGGGTGCTCACAGGGGTCATTTTCCTAAACTGGGACCTCCCACATTGCAGAGCTGACTAGCAGTCATATCTGAGTTTCCATCAGCCTGCCTCACACTGTTTGCAACAACCTGGTGATTCCCTGAGACCCTGCCCATTCAACTTGCAGCCTCACCCAAGTTGTTTGTAACAGGTTTTCCATATGAATGGCCTGTCCTGATTCAGGCTTCAGACTTTGATAAAATCTTTCAAACAAGCTGAAGCTGGAGTCAGCGTGCCCCATACCTAACAATAAATGGCTCAAGATCCAGCAGTAGCACCAACCTGCCTTGATTTACAGCTGGGCCTTGCCTAGCACTTCCAAGCCCAATTCAACTAGCAGTCATCTGCAGATCTCTCTGTAGCTCCTGTTACATGGACACAGGTGGTGGCTGACTTTGTACCTACCTGGAGGCCCTAGAGCCAGTGCACCCAGTAGAGAGCTTCAGACCATTCCATATTACAATTCTACACATCCACAAGTGACACATTCAAGGGGTAGACTTAGTGAGCACCAAAGCCCTATTAAAGCAAGTCCTGCTCCATAAGGGTCTTTCCTACATAGCAGCTCTCCCACTGTTGGTCCTCACAATCAATTTTCCTGGAATTCAATTCCTTCCAGTGATTCCAACAGCAATCAAGGCTCAACTACAACAAGACTATGCACACAGCCCATACAGGGCTGCACCTAGAATGCCCAGTACAGATGACTGGGAAGGCTGGACCACTGGGCCCTTCAGGACACCTACTACAAAGGGCCACTCTACTAATTCCAGGAGACACATCAGCTCTACATAAGACATAGAAACAAACAGAGGGAAACAGAAAAAATGGGGAGAATGAAATAAATGAATGAAATAAATGGAATGAAATAAATGGAAGTATGTCACAAATGAAATAAATGGAAGTATGCAAACTATTGGATACAGAGTTAAAAACCATGGTTATAAGTTTGCTCAGGTATCTTCAGAGAGCTTCAAGGGACTTAATAAGACTTTCAAGGATCTTAGTGAGAATGTCAAAGACATGAAAAAGGACCAGGAAGAAATTAAGCATACACCAACTGAAATAAAGGATAATTTACAAATATACAACAGTAGAGTAGAAGATTACAAGAATCAAATAAAAAATTTGGAATATGAGGAAGCAAACAACCCCCAACCAGAAGAGCAAAAGGAATGAAAAAATATGAAGATAGTGTAAGATGCCTTGGGACATCTTCAAGCATACCAACATTTACATTATGGGGGTACCAGAGAGAGCAAGATATTGAAAACCTACTTGATGAAATAATGACAGAAAAATTTCCTTATCTGGTGAAAAAAATAAACTTACAAGTCCAGAAAGTGCAGAGTCCCAAACAAGAGAAACCCAAAGAGGACCACATCAAGACACATCATAATTAAAATGTCCATGGTTAAAGACAAAGAGAGAATCTTAAAAGTATCAAGAGAAAAGCAGTTAGTTACTTACAAGAGAGCACCCATACATTTGTCAGCTTATTTCTCAACAGAAACTTTGCAGGCCAGAAGGGAGTGGCAAGAAATATTCAGAGTGATGAATAGTAAGAATCTACAACCAAGATTACTCTACCCAGGAAAGCTATCATTTAGAATGGAAGGTCAGATAACAAACTTCAGAGACAAGAAAAAGTTAAAGTAGTTCATCACCACCAAACCAGTATTATATGAAATGTTGAAGGGTATTTTTTAAGAAGAGGAAAAAGAAAGAAAAAATAGGATAAAAATATGAACAATAAAATGGCAATAAATACATATCTACCAATAATTAAATTTAAAAATAAAAATAAATGAACAAGAATTCTAATGAATACAATAAACTGGTGAATAAAATAGAATCAGAGACATGGAGACATAGAACAGACTGACAAATCTAAGAGAGAAGGAGGGATGAGGTCAGGAAGAGATTAACCAAAGATCCTATATACATACTAGAGGCCTGTGCATGAAAATTCATGCACTCAGGGAGGTCCCTCAGCCCAGCCTGTGCCTTCTCATACTCCAGGAGCCATCAGGGGATGTTCAACTGATGCAGGCCTAAGCCTCAGTCTGGCATCCCTCTGTGAGAGGCAACTGGGGTGGCTGATCAGGGGATGGTGCCAGCCAGCGAGCAGCGGGCCCTGCCTCCTCACCCCTGATTGCCCCTCTGATGCTGTCTCCTCCCTCTGCATACTGTCACATGCCTTGGCTGGCCTGGCACTGCCTGCTCGCTGGCTTTGCCCCCCGCCAACTGGTCATTCCACTCTTTGGTCAATTTGCATATTATGCTTTTATTATATGGGAGTAGAGGCCCAATGCATGGATTCATGCACCAATAGGGTCCCTTGGCCTGGCCTGTGGGGATTGGGCTGAAATTCACTCTCTGACATCCCCCAAAGGGTGTCAGATTTGCTGTTCTTTGGATCTAGGCTGGCTGCACGCTGCTACTTTTCTTAGATGGAGCCGGTTGCTTGTGATGCTGTAGCTGTTTGGGCAGGGGCAAGTTGCTTACAGGGTGACTGTTCCTCACGCAAGTGCAGGTTGCTCACTCAGTTGTTGGTTCTCAAATGGGGGATGGGCTGCTTGCGTGGTTACTGTGCCTTAGCAGGGAGTGAGCTGCATGTGTGACTGCTGCTCCTTGGATAGAGGCAGGATGCTCTCCCCGATGTTGCTCGTCCGACAGGTGCAGACTGCTTTTGGCTGATGCTCCTTGGATTAGTGTGGGCTGTTCCTCAGATAGGGGTGAGGCTGCTCACGTGGATGCTGCTCCTTGGACTGGGAAACAGGCTTCTCACACGGCTGCTGATCCTTGAACAGGGGGTTGCCACGTGAGGCTTCTGTTCTTAGATCGGGGGCAGGCTGGTCTCAGAGCTGCTGCTCCTTGGACAGGGGTGGGCTGCTTGCGTGTCTGCTGCTTATGTGGTTGCAGTGCCTTGGGCTAAGGTGTTGGGCCGGTCAGAGGAGAGCACACTTCACAACTCACAGGAGCCTGCACCCAGGGTGGCTGGAGACTTGTTGACTGTGGGCCCACAGCTGAAGTAGCAGGTCCCTGGCAGAGGGCGACTGAAGAGTCTCAGGTGTTGTCTGAAGGCGCCCTGTATGGGGGTGAAGTCTGGCTCCCAGTTACAACAGCTCTCCCCTTAAAGATGCTAGGACAGTGAGGACGGGCTGGCCTCCTGGAACTGTCTACAATGGTAGCAGAGGCTGTCTAGTTAAGAAAGCCCATTTAGCTCGACCACTGCGGGATCTATCTGTGCCTCACTAACATACTCACACGCACATTCCACATGACCACACCGTCCCCTTTTGGTCCTTCACTGACTTACGCTCTCTCCTTCACTGCCACCTTCTTTCTGCCTCTGTAGTTGGGTCTGGGGTATTATTGACCCTTTCTTGGATGGGGTTTCCTCTACTGGTGTCTGCTTGTGGGGTTCACTCTCTAGCACCTGGCTAGACAGGATAAAGTTCAGCTCGATAGGACACCACACAAAGGTACCCAAGCACAAATGTACTCACGACAATAGTAACCCCACAATAAG
>PVJC01049482.1:0-12152 GCA_004026665.1 Murina feae | reverse complement strand
AATAATTGGTTTGGGTGTATCAGGGGTTTTATGCAAAAAAGAAATAGGAGTAAGCTTCGAAAGGTGGGAAACAGAGTTTAGAGAAATTTCGATGCCCTGTGAAAGGCTTGAGCAGGAAAATGATCTGATCAAAATGACTTCTTTCTGAGAATTAATTTGCAGAGTGGTTACATTTTGGTGACGGGTAAGTCATTTTCTGTGGAGGAGTTCTTTGACTCCTCTTTACGTTAATGAGGCCTGAAAAGTTACTGAAGAAATTAAAGTAGAATGGAATGAGATAGGTTTTGCTTAGCAAGATTTCAGAGATGAGAGGTGAATTTCATGTAAAGCAAAAAATATTATTATTGTACAACTGTTTTTAGAACATAAAGAAAAGCAGAAACAACACAAACAAACAAAATCAGTAATCTCACCCTTTAGTTAAAAAGCATTGTTCCTTTTTCTTGATTTTATTCCTAGACTTGTTTATGGAGTGTCTAAAAATTTATAGCTCAAAAAAATAAAGGAATCAAAACACATGTATGGTGATGTTACAATTTCAAAACTTGAAACTTGAAAAATGGAAAGGTGAAATACAATTTGATAAAGAGAGTGGGAGAGAACTTTCCATATGCATTTTGTGGTGGAAACATGCTTATCATGTACAGGTTTTTAGGACTATGTCAGAGATTCTGAACTAGGACGATGGAAGATAAATACGGAAGGGAGATGGGGATGAGGGAAGAACTTTGAAATACAGGATTGGGGGTTCCTAACAGTCAGGACTCTCGGGATAGTGAGGGTGGAGGTAGGGAGGTGGAGAAGACAGCCATCGCGCTGTTAGCTGTGGATATAGAAATTAATGAAATTTCTGATAGCAGAGTTCCTCAGAACTGTATCCAAAATTTATCCAACTCTATTTGGTTTTCAATTAAATAGCAAGAGTTCATTATGAGGGATCCACCTGTAAAGTTGGGGCAGTGCGTGGAAATAAGGATGAACTGAACTTGCTGTAAATGAATGAGGACAATGTTAAAACTTGGAGTTTTGGCTTAAAAATGAATTGATTTAAATAATTGTTGGTTCTCACTCTCCCCCTCCCTAAATATGCAGGCTGACTGTGTCGTTCTTATTGGAACGAAGTCCAAAGAGGCTGGGAAGTGGATGGACGACACCTGTGACAGTAAGCGAGGCTATATATGCCAGACACCTCCCGGTGAGTTCTACGGCCTCCCCACCTGTAAGAGCTGGAGCTTTTAAACATGCTTTTTTGTTTGTTTGTTTAAATGGCTTCCTCATTTTTTTCTGGGAACCTTAAAATGCTCTAAAAACTAAAGCCTTATTTTTTTAAAAGGATCCCCTTACACACCGGCGGGTTTGATTCTCACTGTAATCTGTGCGTACCTGAGGCAGACAAAATGGGTGATATTTTCTGTAAATCACGAGTGTGCAGATTACCAGAAAGTTTTGTGCAGATTAAACGTGAAGTTGAAACTCTTTCTAATTTTGTTAGAAATTTAGGTTGTTTGTCTACTTGTACTTAAAAAAAAAAAGAGTAAGAATATCTCATTTTAACTTGCATAATTTGATAAACATGGACAAAAAACACATAATATTTACATATATGTTCTCTTTCTTAAAAAATGTAGCTATATGACTTGTGTTCCTTTTGTCAGCTTAGAAAACCTGACTATAGTTAAACGAAAATAAAACAGAGTATGTGGATATTTACTGAGATTCAAGATTATGGTTATACGCATTTTACTTTCTGGTGGAACTAGAATAAAAATGTCTAGCTACACAAGAAGAATGCCAGAAATTAAGAAAATCAAGTAGAGATAAGGGTTGAGGTGGGGTTTGCTGTCATCCTAAGTACAGCTCTTGGGGGACCAGTTTGAGTTAAAGGGTACTTCTTCCAGAATGTTTTCCTACTTCCTGGGGAATCAGGGAACTAGTGCCAGCTTCTGACGAATGCCAATGACGACTGAAAATCACGTCAGGTACTTGCTGATGATTGAAAAGTATTGCAGATATTCTAACCTTTATCAATCCCCAAGCCAGTCTCTTCCAGACTCCAAGTACCCATAGACACCAGGGGGCTGAGAAAAGAACTGTTTCAATGTCATTAAGAATTCTGTATCAGATTTAGATATAAGTCTCACCAACAGTTACAGAAACTTTAAGCACTATAACATGTTATCTTTTTTGCTATTTTTAATAGTCTTCTATTTTCACTCTTAATTAGCTTGTAAAATTGTGATTGCATCAGCTTTAAACTATCATTATATCATCATTTTTTATTATCTGAACGAAATGGAAGCAGCTATTACATTAATGATTACATTTAATTAAACAACTGTGCTGTAAAAAAGGCCATGTCCTTCTCTCTCTACACTGCGCCCCACAGGACCAGAGCTTTAGGCCCAGTAATGCCATCTGTGCCTCTGTTATTTGGTTAAAGAGAAGAGGTTCCTTCTAGGAGTGAGTGATGAGTCCCATGCTTACTTAAAATCTTTTTCTTATTAAATGTAAGTGATAGGGTATTTGCCAACAATGAAATCTTTTGAAGATTTAGCTTAAGGAAAGGTGTTAATGTATTAAAATGGAAAAGGCAGACCATAACATTTTATAGACTATCAATTATGCAAAACAAAATAAGACACTATGAACTCACTTTTAAATAAAGACAATGAAAATAAGAATAGTGGCTATATTTGAATGGTGGGATTAGGATGATATTGAGTGCCCTCGTTTATCATATTTTTTCAAAATCTCTATATATAACATATTCAAATACATGAATAAAAATATAAAATATATGTATATAAAAAACTTTTAAAATACATATGTTCTCTGTTGAAAATTTATAAAATACAAAATATATAAAGAAGATAAAATATTGCCCACAATCTAGCCTCTCAACATTTTAGTTTTTTAAAAATAAGTTTTTCATAAACAAGCAAATTGGACAGATGAGCAAAGTTGCCTAGTTATTGTTGTTATTTTTCTCTATCTCTAGCCTCTTTTTCTACTTTTCGTGGTTCAAAAATTTCCCAATAACATTTAAGACAAACCCAAGCTGGGAAATGTAACATTTTGAGGACCCAGGTCTCTTGGTTTAATGATATTCTACCAACACAAGGTGGCAGCAACAGCAGAAGAAAGAGGAAGCCGCCTCCACCAGCTGAAGTGGAGTTGCTGCCTTCCTAGCGTAATCAAAAGAGTTTGGTATTTGTGTCCTGGCTGAACAAGGCAGATGGTGGGTTGGGCTGATACACAGTGGAATAGGCAGAAAAGTGGCCAAGACAAAACCTATAGGCAAGGTTATCTAGAACCCTAGACCAGAGGTGGGCAAGCTTTCCATGTAAAGAAACAAATGGTAAATACTTTAGGCTTTGCAGGACACACAATCTCAACTGCAGCTACTCAACTCTGGAGATTGAAGAGGAAAGCTCAGAAAGCCAAAATGATTCTGACTTAAAAGGGCTCCAGTCCCTGAGGCATTTTGGATAAGATATGGGCTGCTGGGTGAAGGGCATAAGAAATCATGAGTAGGGACAGCTTGATCCCGAGATCAAGGGTAAATGAAGCAGGCACTCATGTATGGCTTTATTCCAGAACTTAAACCTGTCTCTTGAAGGTGTGTTACTCACAGGAGGGCTCATGGAGATACAGATGCAAATTCATGGATGGAATGGAACAGATGGCTGAGGGAGGGGAAGACTGTTCTTGACCTTGACATTTGACCAACATGGAAAAGCAAAGATTAGGAATAATAGGATGATAGATGTTCTTAAATTGATGGGATTAAACTGTGTCATTTATTTCACCTAGATATTATATCTCATTCAATTTGCAGGCCTTTATTTAATTTAGAAACGTGATTATATAATTACCTTAATATTCTAAATACAGTTCGAAAATTATTTAATTCTATCAGGCACACTGACTAAAAATAGAGCTTTGTTTTAGGTGTGAAATGGCTCATGAAAATATTTTTAACGCACGATGGTTTGGATTTGTGTTATTCCGATTGTTTTTATGATGTATGAAATATAGTAGATGTGCATTGATGGCACTCAAGTAATGTTTAATGATAATACTAATGAAAATAATCTTTGTACTCCAGACCCTTCTTCGCATAATCCCCCAGCAACAGTTCCAACAGATGGCTTTATTAAGTATGGCGAAAGCAGCTATTCTCTCACGAAGTTGAAGTTACAATGGCATGAAGCAGAAAGTTATTGCAAGCTTCACACATCTCTTATTGCTAGCATTCTAGATCCCTATAGTAATGCATTTGCATGGATGCAAATGCAAGCATTTAATGAACCTGTGTGGATTGGCCTGAACAGTAACTTGGTAAGATGTGGATACAGGTTTGACTTGACATGATTGATAAATTGTGATAGAATATGATTCTCTTTGTATTGGTCTTGTTAAACACTGTTATGTATAAGAAACTGTGCCAGTGTATATGAATAATCCTATATAATAAAAGGGTAATATGCAAATTGACCCTAACAGCAGAACCACTTGGAATGACTGGTGTGTCACTATGACACACACTGACCAGGGGGCAGACGCTCAATGCAGGAGCTGCCCCCTGGTGGTCAGTGTTCGGCTCAGCCATAAGCCAGACTGCCAGCTGCGAGCACAGTGGTGGTGGTAGGAGCCTCTCCTGCCTCCTCTGCAGCACTAAGAATATCCTACTGCAGCTTAGGCCTGCTCTCTCCTGGCAACTGGACATCCCCTGAGGGCTCCTGGACTGCCAGAGTGATGTCTGACTGCCAGCTTAGGCCCAATCCCCCAGGGGAGCAGGCCTAAACCAGCAGATGGACATCCCCCGAGGGGTCCCAGACTGTGAGAGGGCATAGGCTGGGCTGAGCGACACCCCCCTCCTTCAAGTGCACAAATTTTTGTGCACGAGGCCTCTAGTACTAATATAAACAAGACCCAATCTTTCAAATAGCCAAAGACTTCAAGGATCTAGTAAGCTAGTGATGTATGTTGAAAATTAAACAGATTTATCTAACTTATATTAACTCTCATATTGCTTAAAAAATTTATTTCGACTTATAGTTGACATAAAATATATTAGTTTCAGGTATACAACATAGTGATTTAACATTTATATATACCTTGCAGAGTGATCACCACAATAAGTCTAGTAACCATTTGTTATTGTACAAAGTTATTAGAATATTGACTCTATTTCCTATGCTGCACATTATATCCCTGTGACTTATCTAATAATGGGAAGTTTGTACTTCTTAATTCCTTTCTCCTTTCTGCCCATCTCTGCATCCACTCCCCTTTGGCAGCCATCAGTTTTATCTCTGCATCTGTGAGTTTATTTCTGGTTTTATTGTTTGTATTGTATGTTATATTACATATATAAGTAAGTGAGATTATATAGTATTTTTCTTTCTCTGACTTATCTCCCTTAGCATAATACCCTCTAGGTCTAGCCATGTTGTTGCAAATGGTGTTTTTTATGCATGAGTAATATTCTATTGTATATATGTACCACATCTTCATTATCCATTCATCTATTGATGGAAAACTATTGCTTTTTAATTTGGTTTTAAAATTAAATTCTGCATCTAAACAGTTTTATTTATTAATTTATGTTGTGATGACAACTATGGCATGAGAATTAAGAAAGCAGGTCAGGGGTATAATTCCTGGGTGACGAGGATCCTTTTTATCTTTTGGGTCAAACCATGCCAGAGTCGCTTTTAGTCCTGAAGTTGTGGAGCTCCCATCCATGTGTAAGAACTATCATTGCAGTCAATTTCCTGTGTTCCATGATGACAGAGAATAGGGTGGAGTGAGACGTGAGCCACAGAACTAAGAGTGGTGATGGCAACGCCAAAACATTCTTAAAAAGAGTTGTTTCTGATGCCTTATGATCCACCTATCCTCTGTCCATACATCTATTCATGAAGCTAGTCAACCACCAAACTTCCTAGTGGAAGAACCAGAGGTGTCAAGAATTAAGAGATAATACATGAAGAGTCAAAGAGAGGCTATAAAAAATGCTTCAATAGGAGAGAAAAGGAATAAACTGTCCATGAGAGAGGACCAGGAACTTCTCTGAAAAAGTAAAACGTAGTCTGCGATGTGAAACAAAAGGGAGGAGTACCACAAAGAGAGAAAAGGATAGGAGGGGATAACACTGGAAAGTAGGTGGGTGTCAGATTTTATAGAACTTCTAATGCCCTGAGGCAGAGATTAAAATTTACACGTCATGCCATGGGTATTTCCTAAGTAGGGAAGTGACTATTTAAAAGTAAGTAGTTCCATAATGATTTCTGTTATTAAACTTAGCAAGACATTTTTTTATGTCTGTGTTGACTACTTTTAATAATTAATTCATTTGATAATCCATTCATTTTCTTCTCACAGATGTAGTCATAATTCTCTTATGAGAATTTCATTTGGTTTTAGAAAAATTAAATGCTTTCTACTATATAAGTATTTATAACTAAAACAGACTATTGTTTTCCTTACATCTATGGAGTTAATGATTATATAAGCACTAGAGGCCTGATGCATGAAATTTGTGCAAGAGCAGGCCTTCTTTCCCCTGGCTGTCAGCACTGGCTTTCCTCCAGCTGCCAGCAGGCACCCAGGCCCTGGGCTTCCCTTGCAGCTCCTGCTTCATCCAGAAGGTCATCCAGAGGGACATCCAGAAAGATGTCTGTTCTAATTAGCATATTACGCTTTTGTTATTATAGATTATTTGATTAAACATGGTAGAATACTATAAAATTCTAACTTGAGATAACATAAGCTCTTGTTTTTTTCATTAAACTTATGGTAGTTGCCTTGGTAAATTAAATAATGCATTTAGAAATAAGACAATTGTTTAAAAATTCTATTTTCTCTGGTTAATGTTATGTGCCATGTATTCTTACACATTACATATGAAAAGAATATTATTATAAGTAATGTTTTTCATGTTATCAATTAACTTTTATGTGGCCATGAATTTGACTAAATTTAGTAAGAAAGTAAGTGTGCAAATTGAATAAAACAGTTAGCTTTTAAAAAATGCCATCATGACCAGCTATAGTTGAAAGACCACATAACTAGAAGGCAAGACCTATGTCCCTCTATTCTTTATCCATAAAACCTTACCTAAGTTATTTGTCACTGGCGGTTTCAACAGCCAAACAATAAGATTAGGAGAAATGTTTCTTTGCAGGGTCCATGAGTTCAATGAAAATTACTTAAGTTTTATTACTGTTTTAATGGTGATATAATAAATATTTTATTTGTTCAGGAGATAAAACTTTTGTTTGGCACTGAAAGCTTACAAACAAGAAGAATTTCATAGACTATAACATAGCTCTTTAAGTCAGTTTTTAAAATTATCTTCCAAGGATGTATTTATTGCAGCCTCCTGTTTAAAGAGGGCTGCATTTACTGAATTTGAATGTGTAGAAATGAGTCATGTTGTTTTTTAAAATTCCTAAATGTCGAAAGCTCTTCGCAAATTCATAGTGTTCAATATACTCTTCAGTTGCTTCTTCTGATATTTTCTAAGTGAAGCAAGACTGCACATTAATGGTGGTTTTTGTTCTTGCAGACCAATGGTGAATACGTCTGGAATGATAAATGGAGGGTGAGATATACTAATTGGGCTACTGATGAGCCCAAACTGAAAATAGCATGTGTTTATCTGGACCTTGATGGCTACTGGAAGACAGCACACTGCAATGAAAGTTTTCATTTTCTCTGCAAAAGATCAGATGGTAATTGAATACACAATTAGGGATTTTCAATTTTCTCAATAAGCTAATATATAACATTGTTGATATTATTAAACTGTAACATGTCTTGGGTAGCTTAAGAATAAGATAAAACATATTCCTTTACCTAACAAAACAGTGACTTGGTCATAAACAGTGACTTGGTCATAAACAGTGACTTGGTCAAAATAGTGGAGATAGAAATTTCCTTCATTGCAAGAGTTTATTTGCTTTTTATAAATTTCTGAATTCTTATTATTGAAATTGTTTTCTGAATCGATGTCACATTTCCTAGGAAATGATGATTGCTTTGATACTGATAGCCTGTAGATTCATCAGTCAGTGATATTGTGGAGGTAGTGTCCTAGAATGCAGCCTTAGAATTGGGTAAAGGTGATAAAGTCCTATAGTGCTAACTGTAGCACTTAGTTATATCACAGATGCCAGTCACAGCTAAGAAGAGTTTACAGGGACTAGGATTCCCGCACCCCTCAAAAGAGAAAGTCTTGAAGGGGGATTATCTTTGCAAATTAATTTTGGTGATTTTGTTCTTTGGAACTTAACATCTACTTTCTTAATTATGAGTGTGATTGACTGTCACGATACCTTAGTACATTATATTGAAATATATTTAAAATTTAAAAAAGAAGGTAAAATAAAAAGAAAACCCAATAATAAAAACAGTAGATTCAAATGATTGCTGTTAGAACTTAAAAAAAAAAAAATGATAGGGGCCTAGCCATTTTGGTTCAGTGGATAGAGCATCGGCCTGCAGACTGAAGGGTTCCAGGTTTGATTCTGGTCAGGGACACATGCCCAGGTTGTGGGCTTAATCTGCAGTGGGTCCTGTGCAGGAGGCAGCCAATTGATGATTCTCTCTCATCATTGATGTTTCTATCTCTCTCTCCCTCTTCCTTCCTCTCTGAAATAAATGGAAAATATATATTTAAAAATGATAAGTAATGAAATTTCCCATAGCTGCTAATATATTACTCTACACATTAAAAAAACTTCAGGTTGTACTCTATTTTGAATGTCTTTTTATTAACAGAAATCCCTGCCACTGAACCTCCTCAATTGCCTGGAAGATGCCCAGAGTCAGACCACTCAGCATGGATTCCTTTCCATGGTCACTGCTACTATATTGAGTCTTCATATACGAGGCACTGGGGCCAAGCATCTCTGGAATGTCTTCGAATGGGTAAGTGCCATAGTTACTGTACGAAAATCCCACAGTCATCTATTCTGGATTACCATGATATGACTAACATTGTATATTAAAAACACAAGGAATGTAAAAATACATAATAATTTATATTGTAAAATACTTAATAATTTATATTGTAACAGGATGGTCAACATCATGCCCTTCCCAAATGTAATTTCTAATTTTCAGCCTCAAAAATCTTAAAGAATTCTGTAGAAACAATCTCTTGCTGAACAAGTCTTGCTTACTTTCTGCCCTAATATACTAAACTGTTAGGATTCTTATCCTCGGTTATTCAGAGTATTGTATTCATGTCCTATCACCAATATGTTCAGGTTTCACTAGAACCATTTTGCTTTACCATTGACAGAAAAGCATTTATATCTGGGTATCTTATTTGTAAAGAAAAACAAAAGAAAACTCAGGTAGACATGACGTAAGTGAACAATGTTCTCCTTGAAATAAAAATGTCAAATAAAGTTCATTTTTAAGGGTATGTCTAAAAATTCACTTAATTAAATTTCATTGAATATTTTACTGTTTTGTTTTTGTTTTTGGTTTTTACTAAATTTTGATTATGCTGTAAATCAGTGTTCTTCATCCAACAATGGTGTGCAAGAATTGTAGCCTCATTTCCCTCAGGTCCATTCAAAAGTTAACCTTGACTTTTGACTTTTATGTTTCTATTTTTCAGTTTTATTGAGGTAAAATTGACATAAAGTTATAATACATTTAAAGTGTACCCCATGATAATTTGACATACATATACTGTGAGAGGACTTGCAGCATCAAGTTAATTAATACATCATCACCTCACATATAGGGTGGGGACAAAAGTAGGTCTACAGCTGTGAGTACATGAAACACAGAGTTTATACTAGTACCAGAGACCCGGTGCATGAAATCCGTGCACTCAAGGGGGGGTGGGTGTTCCTCAGCCCTGCCTGTGCCCTCTCATAGTCTGAGAGCCCTTGGGGCATGTTCAACTGCCGAGACTCATCACCACCACTGCTCTTGTCAGCCGCTTGCCAGCAGTAAGCCTGGCTTCTGGCTGAACGGTGCTCTCCCTGTGGGAGCACACTGACCACCAGGGGGCAGCTCCTTCATTAAGCGTCTTCCCCCTGGTGGTCAGTGTGCATCATAGCGATTGGTTATTCTGCCATTTGGTTAATTTGTATGTTAGCCTTTTATTATATAGGATTGTTATTTATTAACTAGAGGCCCAGTGCACAGCATTTGTGCACTTGGGGTGGGGGGAATGTCCCTCAGCCTGGCCTGCACCCTCAATCCAGGACCCCTTGGGGGCTGTCCAACTGCCTCTTGCAATCCGGGACCACTGACTCCTAACTGCTCACCTACCTGCCTGCCTGATCATCCCTAACCCCTCAGCCTGCCTGCCTGATCACCCCTAACCACCTCTGCCCACCTGATCACCCCTAACCACCTCTGCCTGCCTACCTGATCACCTCTATCTGCTCCCTTACCAGCCTGATCGCCCCTAACTGCCTCTGCCTCGCCCCACACCAGGGACCCAGGATTCCTTCCTCCAGCCAGTTGCAGGCACCTGAGACCCAGGCTTCCCTCCCTTTGGCCAGCTGCAGGCACCCAGGACCTGGGCCAGGTTCGCCCAGGCTGGCTGCAGCTGCAGGGACCATGGGCAGGTGGCTTTGCCTGTGCCACAGCTGCAGGCACTGGGACCATGGGGCGGGCGGCTTGTCCCTCTCCTAGGCTGCAGCCTGGCTGGTCCCCATTCCTGTCTTACAAGTTCATTTGTGCCTGGCTGGTCCCCATTCCTCTCTCCCCAGTGTTGAGTGTCTGAGACATTACGGCATGATGGCATGAGGGCATGACAACCATTTGCATATTAGCTCTTTATTTTATAGGATTGTTGTATTATTTTCCATATGAACAACTGTAACTATACTTTTGTACCATACTGTATTTACTTCTTTTTCTTTTCTTTTCTTTTTTTTTAGGAGCAGTGGTCTCTTAATTTATTTATTTATTATTTTTCTCTTTATTGATTAAGATATTACAAATGTGTTCTTATCCTCCCAATGTCCTCTCATACCCCCACTCCTGCCCTCACCCTCACCCCCTGTCGTCCACATCCATCGCTTATGCTTATATGCATGCATACAAGTTTTTTGGTTGTTCTCTCCCCCTTACCCCCACCCTCCCCTACCTTCCCTCTGAGTTTTGAGCATCTCTTCGATGCTTCTCTGTCTCTACATCAGTTTTTGTTCATCGGTTTATGTTGTTCATTATAATTCACAGATGAGTGAGAGCATATGATATTTATCTTTCTCTGACTGACTTATTTCACTTAGCATAATGCTCTCCAACTCCATCCATGCTGTTGCAAATGGTAGAGAACCCAGAAATTGACTCAAACCACTATGCTCAATTAATATTTGACAAAGGAGGAAAGACCATACAATGGAGCCAAAACAGTCTCTTCAATAAATGGTGCTGGGAAATTTGGTTAGACACATGCAAAAAAATGAAACTAGACCACCAACTTACACCATACACAAAAATAAACTCAAAATGGATAAAGGACTTAAACGTAAGAAAGGAAACCATAAAAATACTAGAGGAATGCACAGGTAGCAAAATCTCAGACGTATGCCGAAAGAATTTCTTCACTGACACAGCTCCTAGAGCAATGGAAGCTAAAGAGAAAATAGACAAATGGGACTATATCAAAATAAAAAACTTTTTTTTTTCTTTTTTGGTGAGTTCTGCTTAAGTTCTACTCTTTAACAAATTTCAATTACCGTATTTTCCGGTGTATAAGATGACTTTTTAACCCAGGAAAATCTTCTCAAAAGTTGGGGGTCATCTTATACGCCTGAAAATATGGTATATGATACAATGTTATCGACTATAGTCACCATATTTTACATTAGGTCCTTAGGCTTTATTCATCTTCTAATTGAAAGTTGTACTCTTTACCAGCCTCTCCCCATTACCCTACCCCTCAGGCCCTACCCATGACCATTCTATTTCCTGTTTCTGTGAGTTTGACTTTTTTTTAAAATTCCTCATATAAAGCTGTTATCATGTAGTATTTGTCTATCTCTGTCTGGCTTATTTTCACTTAGCATAATGCCTTCCAGGTTAATCAACATTCTTGCAAATGGCAGGTTTTATCATCTATTTAAGGGCTGGACAACATTTCATTTTATATATATATACTAGGG
>PVJC01049481.1:0-12179 GCA_004026665.1 Murina feae | reverse complement strand
GGTCTGCCCCTGGGTTCTCTGTTGCAGCCCCATTGCCCTGGGGAAACTCCTGCAGACCCCAGCCCCTGGGACACTGGGCGCTGGGCTGCTGGTCGAGCTGCTTGACCTCTCAACAATGTAGGTAGGACCGCCCACCTCACAAGGAGCCTGTAAGGATCATGACCAATCCAATCTCGGGATTATTTCATGGAGATGGTCCCCTGAGCTCTAATTATCCCCATGGATTTGCTAAATAAGGAGCCAGCACATTTCCTCCCTGGTCCTCTGAGCTGTCCCCCAGAAGCCCGCTGGGGGTCCTTGGCTTTCTCCTGCCTTCCCTCCCCCACAACCCAGAATTGTTCTTTGTGCCTCTCAGCACCCTCAGGGTAAGTCCCCACTGGCTGCTCCCCTTCCTTGTGGTCTTGGTAGGGTTTTGGGACTAATCCTGGATCTCATATCTCTGCTGCTCTTTTTAAAGCAAAGAGCCCATTCGATGTCCTAGGATATCTCTCTCTCTCTCTTTCTCTCTCTCTCTCTCTTTCTCTCTTTCTATCTCTATCTCTATCTCTATCTCTATCTCTATCTCTATCTCTATCTCTATCTCTATCTCTATCTCTCCCTCCCTCTCTCCTCAATCATTAACAGCTCTGCCCCACCTCTGTATTGCTGTGTTTACCTATCTCTCCCTTCCCCTGACCTGTCCTCCCTCCTCCTGACTTCTCTGATCCTGGCTGTGCTCAGGGCCTCACTAATTGCCAACCCCACGCAGATCCCCTCTCTCTTCTTTACACACTGGTTGCTCTCTTTACTTAACACATCCCAGGTGACCACCCAGACAGAAAGCAGCTCCAAAAACGACTGCCTAATGGATTAACTTGGTCGTGACGGAGTGGCTGAGCAAGGATAACTAACGGTGATGATGCCTACTGCTTCCACCCTTCCACAGAGCACTTCCCACTTCAACTCCTTGGCTTGATCCCAAGGCCCCAGAAGGGGGCACAGGCCAGCACCCTTCTCTCCTTGCCTCTTCCCTCACTTCTAAGGCTCCTCAAGTAGCAGTGTTTCTGGAGCAGGACTCTGTGTCGTGCTCTTTATATCCCCTTTCTCCTTTGCTTCTCAGAGTGCCCCCACTTTACAGCTGGGGGGACTGAGGCACAGAAGGAATAAGCAGCTGGCCCAGGGTCACTCAGGTAGACAGTGACAGACAACTTCCAGCCAAGCATCCTGCCTCTAATGCCTACCCTCACAACCAGCCCCGGATGCAAGAAGCAGTGGGGCGAGCCCTCCTGGGAGGAGACCTGAAGGACAGGAGTATACTGACCTTTCGGGGAACTAAACAAAGGCAGACAGGAACGGGCAACCCCCCCCCCCTGAATTAAGTGCCATGTGCCAGGTAGGCACAGTGAGGTCAGGTGAGTAGGAGAGGTCCCAACCAGCCAGAGGAGGGAGGAGCGGCCAGATCTTGGTTTTTTGGGATGGGCCTGGGATGGGGTGGTGAGGAGAGGCAGGCCTCTGCCTAGAGCATGAAGGGACAGCTCAGGGCATGGCAGAGGGCAGGCACTGGCAGAGCCCTGCTGTGTGCCAGGCTCTGTGCTGGACATTTGGCATGAACCGTTTCAGGAGACTCAGCATAAAGGGAGAAGGTTGGGGGGGGGGGGTGTGTGAGGAGTCCCGTCGGCTGAGTGGATGGTGCAGGGGAACAGGGAGAGGAGTTTGGACTAAGGAGGTGACTAAGGAATGACCAGTTCACTGTTTAAGCCTTTGGCTGCACCTCCATCCCAGTGAGTCAAGCCAACAGGGAAGCCCAGCTAGCCCTGGTTAGCGGCCCTAGAGAACCTCGGCCAAGCCAGGACCCACCTAACCACCTACCTGAGCTGAAGGGGTTGCACCTGTAGGCTGGGAGGGCCAGGATTGGCTGTCCCATCACCTGGCTGTCCCACTGAGGTGAGCTCTGGGCTGGCTAGGGAGGGACATGGAGCCAGGGCCTGTGGGAACCACTGGTGGCCTGAGCATCCTGAGCCAGGTGAGAAGAGAGGGGAGACCAGCCTGAGGAGGGGGAGACCGACCTGAGGAGGGTACAGCTGTCAGAACAGTGGATCTCAACCAGGGGTGATCTCCCCCACCCTCCCCAGGGGCATTTTGCAATGTCCGGAGACATCTTTGTGGGAGATGCCGCTGGGATCTAGCTAGGGATGCTGCTGAACATCCCACAATACAACCTCCGCCCAACAAAGAATTATGTGGCCCAAGATGGCAACAGTGCCGAGGGTGACACCCTGATGCAGAGGAAGGCGGGTAGGGGGCTGAACTCCAGGCCACTCCCTCAAGAGGAGGCATCCTTTCCTAATGCATCCTGATGCATGTGTGTGTGTTTAGGGGAGGGGAGGCAGTTGGGAGGGAGCCACTGTCAGGAAAAGACAATGTATCTGCTGTCACCTAGGCTATGATTTGTGCAGAAAGCAATTTCAAAGAGATACTTAGTCTTTAATAGAGGGTCAAAAAGTCAGCCCATACGATGATGTCACCTCCTGTTGGCAAAGAGAGAGGTTTGAAAGCACTGTGACAAGCACCCCAGGTGGGAAATGTAGTGTGATCAAAGATCTTCGTCGCAAAGGAAGAGAAACAACATAAATGCCCATGGATGGGGACAAGCTGGATAAACAGTGGGACATCCTGCAGAAGAAGGACACTGTCTATGTACAGATATGGAAAGGTCTCCGGACTGTATTAACCAAAATATAAGAAAGAGTGCAGACTCTGGTGTGCTGCACTGCCATGAGGTGACAGGGGAGGAATCAGACCAGCAGTATGTTAATAATTGCTTACTTCTGCATAAAGCAGTGGATCTCAAACTTGTGCATCGGAACCGCCCAGAGGGCCTTTTTAGCTACACTTCAAACAACACCAACCTTGCTTTTATGGGGGGGGGGGGGGTGCGTGGAGGGAATGTGGAGAGTGCCCCACTTTTCTCTCCCAGAGTGGAACTGCCCAGCTTTCCCGACCCTGACTGGGCGCCCACCGGCCTGGCCACCGGCGCAGCGCTTTAGACAAAGGCCTATAAAGTGGCCTCTTTCCTTAATGGCTGCAGCAGCCCAGGGAGACTGTTTCCCAACCGTCAATGGCCGCCGAATGTGAGAAGTTCATGGCTTTTGAAGGAATCCTGCAGGAACCGAAGAGTTGGGGCCAACAAAGCAACATGCCCCCCTCTCCCCCACCCCCCGCCCGCGCCCCCATTTCTTCCTTCACAGAGGAGCGGACTGAAGGTCTGCTGGAAGGTGGCCGCGGGCCAGGGACTAACCTAGCCCTCAACCTCCCGCCCCCGCCCCGCTAAGGAAGGAGGAGCGACGGCCACAATGGATCCTCCCGCGGGCTTTGTGCGCGCTTGAAATCCAGCTGTCACCGCCCCACTGGAGAGCGCACATTTCCGGGCTGCCCACCGGCCGGGTCGCTTGGTAGCCGCTGCCCCGGCAGAGCTAAGAGCTGCCCCCCGCCCGCTGCGCGGCCATCCGGCCCCAATCGCCTCCCGAAATGCCCGTCGACTTCACCGGGTACTGGAAGATGCTGGCCAACGAGAATTTCGAGGAGTACCTGCGCGCGCTCGGTAAGCCGCTGCTCGCCGGGCTCGGCCCGGGGCGCCCGCGAGCCCCTCCGAGGCGCCCCTCCCCAGAGCCTGCGCCAAAGGGCGGGCCCCGAGGGACCAGCAGGCTGGGACTGGAGGATGGGGGTTGTCAGCGTTCATTAGTGGTAAATATCTGAGAATTGGCTCTAGACGTGGATGGTTTCACTAGGAACGATGGGCTTGGTTTCCTAGTCTTTGTTTTTTAAGGGTTCGCGTAAG
This sequence comes from Murina feae, assembly GCA_004026665.1. NCBI lineage: Eukaryota > Metazoa > Chordata > Mammalia > Chiroptera > Vespertilionidae > Murina > Murina feae. Next base: position 8,362 of record PVJC01049481.1, on the reverse strand, counting down.
GGCGGAAAACTTTGTGGCAAAGAACAAAATAAAGAAAAAGGCGCAGATTGGCTGCGCACAGAGTGCAAGCGAGAGGGAACCCCAGCTGTTCTCCTGGGGAGCTGGCTCCTCTGGCCTCTCTGCCTTCGGAGCAGTTCTCTGAGTTTTCCGGTCCACTCTCTGCCCCTCTCTGCCCGGCCCCCCTGCAGATGTCAATGTGGCCGTGCGCAAAATCGCCAACTTGCTGAAGCCAGACAAAGAGATCGTGCAGGACGGCGACCATATGATCATCCGCACGCTGAGCACTTTTAGAAACTACATCATGGACTTCCAGGTTGGGAAGGAGTTTGAGGAGGATCTGACGGGCATAGATGACCGCAAGTGCATGGTGAGGATGTACTACACCGGGCATCTCCTGCCCAGGGCGGGGGCTGACCAAAGGCTGGGCTAATTCACTTGAGAGAGGAGCAAGGGCCCTTGTATTCTTAGGGACCAGGGATCTTGGCCTGGTGCTCCAAGTAGGCAGCACCCCTCAGCCAGCATCCTCCTCCATGCAAATCGGATGGCTATAGTTACAAAACTTTCAGCTTCTTTAGTCTCTTCTGTGTACCCACATGTGCGTTATACACTTGACTCCGCCTAATCCAACAACCTCTGAGGGAGGTATGAGTACACCCATTTAACGGATGAGAAAATAGTCTCCAAGAGATGAAGTAACATGCCTGGAGCAGCATGGAGAGGGAGGGGTGGGCTGGAATTCCAGGCATGTCTGTTGACTTCTCTGGCTGCACTCTGGGTGGTGGGGGAAGGAGAGAGCAGGAAGGGAAGAAAGAAAGAAGAAACACAGGAAACCCTCTTGAAGTGTAAACTTCTCATATGACCTAGCATGAAGCCACCCTAGAAAGCAGGGGCCACCATGATCCCTGCCAGAAGCCTTCTGACCTGCCCCTTTCTGTCCCCAAACTGGGATTTGGCTCCTGCCCATTCATCCCCGTCCCCACCTGTCTTCCACTCTGTGATCCATCCCTTTCCCCACCTGTCTTCCACTCTGCGCTGCGGAGCTTCCTTTGAACCTTGCAGCCAACACCTACTGGAAAGGTCAGCTCCTCTGCAGCTCCAGCCAGAGAAGGGGGAGACCCACCCCCAAGAGTGGGAAGCTGGTGACCGGGAGACCCCAATTAGTGCTGCCACAGCAAACTCCGGAAGGTCAGCTTCAGGCCTCCATCAACAGTCTCTGGTCACTGGGAGGTCAGGGTACTGGGTCTCCCTTTCACAGTCTTGGGTTCAGAGCTAGTTTCTGCTTATTGATGATCAGGCCCTCCCTCTTGTCCTCCCCGCCCCTTCTGTTATTACAGGGGTCTGCTGTTTGCCCTGCACTGTGCACAGCCCAGTGAGGGAGGGGTTAGTCCCCCATATTATGCAATAGCAGGCCCCCAGGAGAAGGGACTGGAGAGATGGGATCTGAACCCTAGGTGTGTGGACTTTGAAGCCCACGCTCTGGCTCTCGGCCAGGAACCTCTCTGCTGGTAGCCTGTGCAGAAACCAGGTGGCTGAGACTCCTTAGGACAGTGGCTGAGGAGTGCTGGTGTCGGACTGAGGAGCCCCAGGCCTGGAGGACTCATCCTCTGTTGTTGACTCATCTGAAGGCAGTCCAGAGTGAGCGTGAGCCTGCTGTCTGGATTGATAGTGGAAGAGGGGCTAGCCACCCTGGAGTGTCCTTGGAGAGGCCAGTAGTGGGAGAAGACACTATTGTGTCTGTAAAGACCCAAGGCCTCTTAGTCTGCCCAGAGGCTCCGTGGGAAAGGTCTGCCATGGTGAGGCGGGGCCTCTGTCAGACCTGGCCCCTGCATGGAATTGCACTGTGAGAACAGTCTCCCCAGCTCACTCTTGGGGAACTCACAGAGCACAAAAAACATCTGCTTATTTTGGGCCACCCACAACCTCTGGAATGTGTTGGCTTGAACCTGGCTAATTATCTTTGCTCTTTTATTCCCTCCATTAATGTGGAAAACATTCATTGATCACCCAGGAATACTAGCTGATACTCAAGTGCTTACTATGTACCTAGTACTATTCACATTTCATTTTTAATTTCATCTTCACAACATTTTACAGATAAGAAGACTGAGGCAGGGTTTGTTGTGTGGTCTCTAGGAAGCAAAGTAAATGGCAGAGGAAGGATTTGAATTTGGTCCGTCAGCACCAGAGTGCCTGCCCTTAACCATTCCCGACATGCTAGTAGTCACTGCCCCAGGGACCGGGACACCACCCAGCACGCACAATCCCTGCTGTGCGTGGAGACACAGTCCCAACACTGTGAGATCAGTGGTGACAAAGGGAAGCACGCAGCGGAGGGATCCAGAGTAGTTCCGGAGGGGACTTGATTATAATAAAAGAAAAGGAGGAAGAGAGGGTTTGGGCACAAAGGAAGGGACACGTGGCCACCTTCTTTTCTTAACTCAGCAGCAGGACAGTGGTAGGTGAGTAGATCAGGGAGCCCAGCGGCTGGGCACACCGGGTGACATCGGGCAAGATTCATGGTCCCTTCTGCTGTCCCAGGACGCATTAGATGGCCACCCTTTGCTGTTGCCCTTTGGGGAGGGAAGGCCCCTCTGCCCAGACCTGCCCTTGGCCCCCACCTCGCCTTTCTCTCCCGACTGCCCAGCTAGATGGTGGGCCATAGTGAAGAGCGTGCTGTGGGAGGGTTAGAACAGAATTACAGGAACTGCCAGCCTGAGGCTTGTGAATGGAGGGGAGCTGCGTGCCAAGATGCCATGCTGGCTGTGGTCTCTGGGCCCTCATGGGCCTGAGCAAGGTGGCGGCCCCTCCTGCTCCGCACACTCTGCACCCACCAGCCAGTCCAGCAGCAGGGAGGAAGCCAGTTTGTTCTCAGCATAAGGTGGCTTCATTCTAACGTGTTCTTCCCAGCACATTACAAAGGTGTCATTTCTCACCTGGGATCATTCATTCAGGTGTTGTTCATTCCTCTGTCAGTCCTACAAGTATTTCGAGGTGCTGGCTCTATCTTTTCAGCCCTTTGTTACTGAGATGAATCATATGAGAGTCCTGTCCTCATGGAGTTCAGGGTAGTGGGGGAGACAGGCCACAGCAGCCAGTCATACTGTGATGTATGCCACGGAGGAAGGAGAGGCAGAGAACTACCTCCTCCTGGCTGTGGGAGATCAGGAGAAGTTCCCACAGGAAGTGGATTCTAAGCTGTGGCTTGAAGGGTAGACAGGAAGTTGCCAGGCAAACAGGAAGAGGATGAGAGGAAGGCCAAGGCCAAGAGAGCAGCACTTGGTAAGTGCTATTTCAGACCTATCCCACACCAAGCCCTGGACTCAGTGTGTGGTCACGGAGGTAGCACGGCCTCGTGGAGCCCCCAGGCCAGTGGAAGAGACAGACACATACTCAGGCCATTGCAGCCCAGTGTTGTGATGGAAGCACAGTGGGCTGAGGAGCATAGAACTGGGGTTTGGGGAGTCAGTGGTCAGGGAAAGCTCCCTGGAGGAGGTCACAACTGAGTGAGGCCTTGAAGGACAAGAATTGGGGCAGACTTGGAAAAAGGATAAAGCATTCCAGGCAGAGGGAACCATATGCACAAAGGCCCAGAGGTCGGAAAAGGCCTGGTTGGGAGGAGTTCTCAGCTGAGAGAGGTGCAGTCTGGAAGACGTCAGTGTGGCTGGCGTGCAAAATGTGGCCAAAGGAGAGGAGAGTGATGAGGACTTAAGGAGCCCACAGCCTCAGGGAGCCCTTGCTGGAAGAGGTGTGGTCAGCCTGCTGGGAGAGGCGTGGTCAGGCTGCTGGGAGAGGCGTGGTCAGGCTGCTGGGAGAGGCGTGGTCAGGCTGCTGGAAGAGGCGTGGCAGGCTGCTGGGAGGGGCGTGGTCAGGCTGCTGGGAGAGGTCAGGCTGACATTCCTCTTGGAGGTTCCCTGGCTCAGAGATCTCTGACCCTGCCTCTCTTCCAAGGAGCAAGATAAGTTTCCTAGCCAGAGGGTGAAATCTGGCCTGCAGATGTGTTTTGTCTGGCCTGTGCAATGTTTGAAAAATTTCAAAGCCAGTTGCCAGTTATTGCCAAAGATTGTAATATTTCATAGAAAAAAATCCATATTTCTAGCTGTTCTTTCCAAAAAAAAAAATCAAGATGCTAAAAACACTGGGTCTGTGGCATGTGGCTCCCTGAGACACTATCACAGATGCCCCCCTAGATGGAACAGTCTCCAGTTTACAAAGTCCGCTCACCCCACCCTGTTCCCTGAAGTCAAGGATCAGCTGGCCCATCCTCATCGCTGTGCCTTGGGTTCCTGAGCAGCTCCCTAAGCAATGGCTTCCTAAGGGCAAGCCAGCAGCAGCAGCCTCACAAGAATGTTAGAAACAGGTTCTCCGGCCACGCCCCTGGCCTGCTGAATTAGAAACTCCAATCCAGGTTTCACTGTGCCCACAAGGTGGTTCTGGTGCAACTAAAGCTTTGATCCACTGCCTTGGAGTAAAGAAGCATCTCTGTGTCTGCGCCTCTCTAAACCAGGTGTAGGGAGCCATGTGCTCCTGGCCGGTTTCGTCCATCATCTGACCCCGGTAGATATTGCCATCCATGCCCAGAATCACGGGCATGGCTCACAGTCCCTCCCCGGGCTCAGGCATGCAGGGATTCGGATCCATCTAGCCAGAGTTACTCAATGTTTTCCGTCTGTTCTGTTCAGCTCTGACACACCCCACAAGCAGCCGAGGATGTCATTTTGGTGGAAATGCATAGATGAGGCCCAGGTTTTCTCCCCTGCCTCCTGCACACCTTTATCCATCCGGATGAAATCTCCAGCCCAGTTTGAAACCATTATCATTTATTGAATCAAGCAGTTGTAGGCTGTGGCAGGGTGGGAGACCTTGAAAAAGGAAGGTGCTCCTCAACTTCAAATAGTGTCCCCCCACTCTGGGGCCAGGGAATCCCTGGGAATGAGGAATGACGGGGTTCTTTGTTCCCAGCTCCCTCTAGCACGAGCAGCTGATTCCCAGGAAGCACCCTGCTCTGCGTGGTGGTGGCAGAAGGGCCATTTGTCATCCCACCATGGACACCGGGTCAGGTTTTCCCTGGAGGGGGTGGCTTTGTTCACACAGGAGCCTGGCGCCTGTTCCTTTAGCTGAGGCCTCGCCTTCATACTCAGCTCTGAACTCAGGATGACCCCTTCCACAGAGCCTGCCTTCCACCCCCAGCCTCCGCCCCTCTGTGCAGTCCTTTGTTTTGATTGTAAAAGGAAAAAAATTCAAATAGCAGAGGAGAGAATCAGTCAGCTGAAATGGAAAGGACCCCTTCCCTCTCTTGGCCTGATTCCCACTCCCAGAGGTTATTCCTGTGACTGTTTCTGGTGGGTCTGTCTGGAAATCTTCCTCCATCTATTAACTAGTTAATTAGTCAACACCTCTAAAGGCAAAAAGGAAGGAAGAAAGGCCCACTTCAAATATTGGTGGTGTTTTTTTTAATTGATGAGAGAGAGAGAGAGAGAGAGAGAGAGAGAGAGAGAGAGAGAGAGAGAGAGAAACATCAACTTGTTCCACTTATTTATGCGTTCACTGCTTGATTCTTGTATGTGCCCTGACCGGGGATTGAACTGACAACCTTGGTTGTATCAAGACAATGCTCTATCCCAGCAAGTCGCCAACCTTTCAGACCTAACGGACCACCAGTGGTCCATGGACCACCAGTTGGTGACCGCAGCTGTAGCCAACCGAGCTACTGGCCAGTGCTGTATATTGGTTTTTCACTCGATGATACTCTTTAGGCATCTTTCTATATCAGCACTTAGAGATTTTCTGGATTCTGTCCCTTTAAACCATCTATGTTTCCTTCCCTTCCCTCCCTGACTTTCTTGCTTCCATCTGTCCATCATCCATTCATCCGTCCATCGACTTATATGTGGTGTAGATGAAATCCACCAAACTGCTGTGAACACTTGGGTGTAAACTCTTGCCAGCTTTCTGATCCTCTTCTTACTCATTAAAGAGATTTTTTTTTGGTTCTTATTTTTTAAAAACACGATGCCAATGGCAGAAGTAACTCCCTGGGCTGCAGAGCTGAGGATGCCGTCGGGCTGGGATTTGGCAGCCCGTGGGAGCCGCTTCTGCCCAGATCAGGCCCCCAGCATTCGGCTGGGGCCTTTCCTGGGTGGGAACATGGAGTTTCTCTCATGTCTTAGCTGAAGTTCTCCGACCTTTGAAATCGTGTCAGCAGCATACTTGTGAGGATTACTAAAGAAAGAATTAAAGCAACCCAAGTAAAATTCACAAAGTAGCTTTCAAAAATCCCACTGGTTTGTTAGGTTTTGTTTTTTGTTAGGCTGCATGTACGCAGTTCTCACTGAGTGCCATGCCTGTACCAAATGAGTTTAGCAACTTTCCTCCTTTGGTCCCCACAACTGCTATTCCGTAAGTATCATTATACCCACTTTACAGATGAGAATCTGAGGCTGACAGAGGTTAAGAACCAGCTGGTGGCTGAGGAGGGATTCTAATTAGATAGGATAGTGTCTGTTACACAGCCTTCCACGGAGCTCTGCTGAGGGCTGGCACTTACTGTGAGCCCCATCACAACCTGGAAGTAGCCCATGTTGACAAGGCGTGAGGATGTGGAGAAGAGCGACCTTAAATGATTCACGCAGTGCCTCTGTTTTCACATCTGCAATATGGGCATCATGACTGCTGCTTACAAGGCACATTCTGAGGACCACAGAGATAGTCCAGGGGACTGTGCCTGTGAAGCCACAATGCTGTGTGCAGCAAAGGGCCAGAGCCCTCTGATGCCCTGGACTGAAGGTTTACCATCGCAGTTTCTGAGGCTGCCCAGCCCCTCACAGTCAACCCAGAGCCCTGGCTCCACAGGGCCTGGAAGCAGAGAGGTAGGTGGGGCAGGAAACCCCTCCACTCTCCCCTGCAGGCATCCAGAGTCTATAACTTGATCACTGCCCTTAGGACCCCATTTCCCCCATGGAAGTCTCTAGAAACCAACCCCTCCAGCCCAGGTCCAATTGCAGACATTTCACATGTGGTTGGGATTTATGCATATTTGACTGGGAGCTGATGGGAATCTCAGAGAGCAGGGACCTTGCCTGGTTCACAATAGCTTCCTCCCAGGGAAGCATTTTTGTTATTTTTGTTACTGTCTCTGTTACATAAATCGAGTTGTGCTAGAGCACACAACCTTGTCCTCCAAAGGGGAACCCCAGCTCCCTGTCCTGTTGCCTGAAATGCCTCCATCAGAGCAAATTTATTTTGGTTAACTATCCAGAGACTTCTCTTGGTGTTCCCTTAATATGTAAATACCTCAGAGTGCTAGCTAGCTGCCTCTAATACCTGGGTGTGTGTCAGTGCATCTCCTTCCTGCCTGCCTTCCCCCCTCTTTCCTGGCCGAGGATCCTAGAACAGATGGGAGCACTCTGGGGAAGAACTGTATAAAGAAGATGGGCAGGAAGGCAGGGGGTAAGGATGCAGGGGAGCTCAGGCTGCAGCACCCACCTTTGTCAGCCTTGCAAAAGACTGGCTCCGCCCCGAGAAAATGAGGGGAGAAACCCCATCTTACAGTGTACAACAAGTCAGAAAAGTCACCTTAGAGGACCCCCCACCCCACCCCACCCCCATTGGATTATAGTCCAGGAAAATCATTCAAAAGAAAAAACAATTGGTAGGAAGGTATCCTGTAGCTGTGTGGTAATAATCCTCAACGACCCACCCCACATGAGGGCTGCTACTCCAAGGCAGGCCCTGCCTCCAGTGATCCTAGAGGGGATGCTGCTCTCCCATTTCACAGACAGACCTGAGGGGCCTGCCCCACCACACTACTGGTGACTCTCCTTCAGATCTTGGGGACTCCTGCTTTGTGTGGTTTATAGAGCAGGCTGCCTCCTGCTGACGTTCCCAGGAGCCAGGTGACCACAGTGGTTAGAGTGACTGGCGTTTTAATTCCATAGAGCACACATAGCCGTGTAAATGATTCCCGTGAAGATAAATGAAAAGTGTTTATGGGCAATCAGTCAACAAGTTCCACAGTTTCTGCAGCTTAGCGCCTCTTTACCCATTTCCCATCCCCACACTTCTGCCGACCTCTTGCCTATAATAACGATAACATCTCTTGTGCTTACCTGTGCCAGGCTGTATTCCATGGATTGTTTTATTTAATGACTGCAATATCTTCACATTGGTCCCCTTTCCACTGCCCTCAACACTGCAGCCCAGCCTTCCCCTTCTAAAAAGGGAATCTGATCCTGCTACTCGAAGCTCAGCACCGCCAGAGGCTCCCCAGGGCTGACAGGCAAGGCCAGGCCACACCTGTCTCTTTAGCCCCATTCCCTACCTCACACCGTATACTTTGCCGCCTCCCCCCCCCCCCCCCCCCCCC
>PVJC01049480.1:0-12153 GCA_004026665.1 Murina feae | reverse complement strand
GGGACCCCACAGGGGATGTCCACCTACTGGCATGCCTGGCCAGCCTGGGTGAAGGGCTAATGTCTGTTTGCAGGCTGGCCAAGCCCCCCAGTGGGAACCCTGACCCCATTGGGGTGTGGCCAGCCTAGGTGAGGGGCTGAGGGCCGTTTGCAGGCTTTCAGGCTGCCCACGGTCCCTTCAGGTTTTGGGTCCTTACTGGGGTACCTGGCCAACCTGGGTGATGAGCTGAGGGACGTTTTCAGGCTGCCCACAGTCCCTTCTGGATTTGGGTCCCTACTGGGGTACCTGGACAGCCTGGGTGAGGGGCTGATGGCTGTTTGAAGGCTGGCCAAGCCCCCCAGTGGGATCCCTCACCCCATTGGGGTGTGGCCAGCCAGGGTGTGGTCCTGAGGGCCATTTTCAGACTTTCAGGCTGCCCCCAGTCCCTTCAGGTTTTGGGTCCTAACTGGGGTACATAGCCAGCCTGGGCCAGGGGCTGATGGTTGTTTGCAGGCTGGCCACAGTCTCTTCATGGTTCAGGTCCCTACTGGGGTACCTGGCCAGCCTGGGTGAGGGGCTGATGGCTGTCTGCAGCCTGGCCAAGCCCCCCAGTGGGATCCCTCACCCCACTGGGGTGTGGCCAGCCTGGGTGACAGGTTGAGGGGCATTTTTAGGCTTTCAGGCTGCCCACAGCTCCCATTGACCCAATGTCCCAGCAAGGCTGTCTGGAAGCAGGTTTCTGGGGTTTGTTTATCTTCTATAATTGATAAACTGTTCCTTTAAGCCTAGGCCTAGGCAGGTAACGAAGGTAACAAAGCCTCCTGTCTGCTTGGCTTCTATAATTGAGGCCATGTTGCAAATATGTTGTTGCCTGGAGCCGGGAGAAACCCAGCGGCCGGCAAACAGTTTTACTCCGGCTGCAATGGAAGCTGCCTGTTTACTCAGCTCCGTGAGTGCTGGCCTCCATCTTGGCTGGGTTTATTTGCATACAGCCACTCTGATTGGCTTGTGGGTATGGCTTAGGAATCCCGAAAAAACGGTCAATTTCAATATTACTCTTTTATTAGATTAGATGCTGAAAGGTATCCTCTGAGAAGAGGAAGAAGAAGAAGAAGTAAAGATAAAAATTATGAACAACAAATGAACATCGATCAACAAGTGAATCTAAAAATCAAGTGAATAAAATATCTGATGAACAGAATAAACTCGTGAATATAATAGAATCAGGGGCATAGAAAAGGAGTGGACTGACAATTCTTGGTGGGAAAGGGGTGTGGGCGTGCGGGAAGAGACTGGACAAAAATCTTACACCTATGGATGAGGACAGAAGGTGGGGGGGTAAAGGCAGAGGATGGGGCGGGAACTGGGTGGAGGGAAGCTATGGGGGGTAAAGAGAGGAACAACTATAATCTGAACAATAAAAATTTAATTAAAAAGAAAGAATCCAACTGGTTTTTATTTGACACAGAACACAATAGGACTGCAGGAATAGAATAGAAAACTGAAAAGGCAAAAGCAGAAAACCGGTTCTATCTAACTTACAATTAAGTACCAGGAGGGAAAGTCATTAATGAATAACAAAACAGTTGAGCTTGATGGAAAAATATTCTTTTTCTGGTGCCCATACTTTTAAAATTCCCAATCGCTGTTGTCCAGCTGATGCATGTGCCATGTTTTGAGCCAAGAGGCATATTGTGGAGATGAAAATCATGAGGACAGACTCTGCACGCATGGGCACACTCTTCAGCAGAAGCAGATGCCTGGTGAGCCTGCGTTCTATGCCAAGATCCACTATGTGGTTCCTTCAAATGGCACAGTTATCAACCACAGTATCCCAAGCCCAGAGGGCTCCTGCATTCCACGTTTTCACTTCAAAGCACTTCTTGTTGGTGCACTGTGGGTAGCACTCAGGGTGTCCACATCCATCATTGCCATCATGTTGGAAAACACAGTCTACCCAAAGATACTTTTTCTTTGGGTAAATTAATTAATTTCCCACCATGGAAGCTTGGAAAGGACTCCAAATGTATTTTTCTTCAATGACCATCATCATCATCATCATCATCATCATCATCATCATCTAATCTAATAAAAGAATAATATACAAACTGACCATCACTCCAAGACACCTAAAGCACGCCCAAAAGCCAAGCCACACCCCCAGCCAATCAGAGTGGTTGTATGCAAATTAACCCAGCCAAGATGGAGTACAGCAGCCACGGAACTAGAGCAAACAGGAGGCTTCCGTTGCAACTGCCTGTCTAGGCTGGCTGAGCCTCTGCTCATGGCAACAATGTTTCAATTATAGAAGCCAGGGAGCTAAAGCAAACAGGAGGCTTCATAACCTGCCTAGACCTCCACTCAAGGTAACAAAGTTTCAATTATAGAAGACAAATAAACCCCAGAAACCTGATTCAAGCCAGGTTCACTGGGATCTTGGTCAATGGGAGCTGTGGGCAGCCTGAAAACGGCCCTCAGCCCCTCACCTAGGCTGGCCAGGTACCCCAGTAGAGACCCAAACCCTGAAGGGACTGTGGGCAGCCTAAAAACGGCCCTCAGCCCCTCACCCAGGCTGACCACACCCCCATGGGGTGAGGGTCCCCACGGGGGGGCTTGGCCAGCCTGCAAACAGCCATCAGCCCCTCACCCAGGCTGTCCAGGCATGCCAGCAGGTGGACATCCCCTGAGGGGTCCCAGACTGCAAGAGGGCACAGGCTGGGCTGAGGACACCACCCCCCCCCCTGCCCCGAATGCACAAATTTTTGTGCATCAGACCCCTAGTAATAGTAACAAATTAAAAATAAGTTAGTAAACATTAAAATATGATAAATAATGCCAAAATAATAATAAAATATTATTGGCTAAAAGCATTATCTAGACCTATAGTCTTTAAAGTCTACATTCACATTTTAATATTGTAGCTTCCTGGAAAAAATGAGAAGACTAACAATGAAAAAAAGAGAGAGAGAGAGAGAGAGAGAGAACGGAAGGGAAGGCTCTTGGATCCAGTTGATAAGAAAGAACTCTCTATCTTTCGGTTGATTTATTGCCTAACATTCACCTTGCATCAATCTTATGTGTCTCAGTAAATACAGGGTCACAATACTAACCCAGCTTATATTCAACTTTAAATATTGCCAAGTTGGAATAAAGGTCTTTTAAAGCTATCTCTATATTGGTGCATACAGTTTTAGAGATGTGACAGAATTTTCAGCTCTAAATATTGTATAATACTATTTTTAAAGATGATCTCATGGCTACCAAGGTAGAGATTAAATCTTGTAAGCTGCTCTTGCATCTAGGTGGCATGATGTGCACATGGAGTATGAGTAGAATTACAAGTATGTGACTTGTGGGTCTGGCTCAGGAAACTTTGAGGTCATTTGTCACTGTTAGGTCACTGAAGGAGGAACAGAAGAGGTCAGAGTGGTGAGGGATTACGAATTTATTCGATCATCTGCACACCAGGTGGCTGAGCCTAGATGGCTCCAGCACTCAGTGATGGGAGTCAGCAGCTTTTAAAGGACTTTTGGTGGGCTTTTTTTTTTTTCTGGATGGAAACTTCTTTATGCAAACCTGGAGGGGAGATAATGGAATCCGTCACCGCAAGTGAAATGTGTTCTTCAGCAAAGGGAATATCCATCATGAAATGACCTGAAAAGCCAGTTCCTGGGGGAGTGATATCAATTAAATTGCTCTATCAAACCTAACATTCCAGCCTTTTTGTTTTATGGAAGGTCATGCATTCTGTCATTACTTCCTGCTGAGGTGGGACTTGGAGATCACAGGGGAATGGACTTAGATAGTAAGTGGGCTGGACGAGGGGTCACATCAGCATGACTTCTCCAAGAGACTGGTTGGTGAAGGCTCAGACATGGTCCTGTGAGTGACTTGGGAGGTAAAAGCTGGTCCTGAGGCTGCCACAGTGTCACTTATCTAGTTTTGTTGCTTTTCTGGGCCTGGTGCTGAAACATAACTGAGACCTAGATGTTATCTTTAGGGGGGAAAGATTAGGGGTCTTAGTTGCCTGACTAGTGATATGAAAGGGGAGAATGGATTATCCTTGGGGGTGAGGTTCCTTTTTTCCCAGTTTTGCCCCTTGCTGGGCATTCATGAGTTTCTTGTAGGTCCGGAGACAGGGTTTCACAATAGGTAGAGCTTCAAAATAGATAGAGCTTCCTATGGCAGTTCCAACTCCTGCTGTGATGCCCAGGGTTATTAGGAGAGAGGGCTTTTCTTTTTGTGTCAGATATGATGGGTTACAGGACAGGTAAAGACTGATTATTGTGGGCTACATCTACATTGGGTGAGAGATGGGAGACAGATGTATGTGTTTTCTCCACAGAGGAAGAAAAATCCCTGATCATGGAGACAAGCTGAAAGGTGTAAGGAGAAGAGGTGGACTAAAGGGTATGAGATTTCCTTTCCCGGTTCCACACTCCAACCTGAGAGGGTAGTCACCATGGCATTATCAACAAAAGGTGACAGATGAGTGGTTGAGATATTATTGCAGTGAAAGTGGGAGGGAATGTAGAATGGGCTGTTATCTAAGGGAAAAGAGAAAGGGAAGGAAAGGAGTAGTTGAGGCCAGGGGCCAGGATGGTTGGATAAGAAGTAAGACACTGCTCTAAGACCAGATAAATTTAGTACTTTAAATTTCCTGAGGTTATAATCTGCCACTTGCTGGCTTAACTTAATTTCGTATATTAAAGACTTTTACTTTCTTTCAAACATAGCAACCAACTTGGTAGGAGAGAAACATGCTTGTCAACACTGCAATGCATACATTTCAAGTAAAAGTAACTTTCTATTTATTTATGGTGTCCCATTAATGGCGAGATTTAATGCTTGAATAATAACTTTTAATTTACTCAGTAAATAGTAGTGGGAGAGATTTTAAAATTTCTTCTTTTTAAGCTTAAATTTACTTTTAAACTGCATTTTTTTGGCTTGTGCTCATTTGCATACATATAAAAATTTTACTTTGGACTTTACTAGAACCAGTTGCTCCTAAAATATTGGCTTCTCATATGAATGAGATTGTATGAGACCTTGATTATATTGTAGAGAGCTAACTTATCAAGTAATTAAAGTATGCTCCTTTATTGAAAAGCAAAGTAAGCAAACCTATACATTTGACCCATGAAGTACAGATGCCAATCTCCTCTCCCTCAGCCAATCTGAAGAGCAGGCTGAGTGGGGGTATGAGGCATTATGTATGCTCCTGTCTTAAAATTCCACTGCTGAATATTCTGGTTTAGCTTGAGAAGTCTCCAGCAACCTTGTCCTGCCAGGCTTGGAGACTGAAACCTCACTTTCTAGCTCAGAGTGAAACGGCCCTTTTACAATTCTTGTAAATAGTTAACTTTAGAACTTCTTTCTTTCAACATTTCTCTTTTCCTTCTCGTCACATATGCAACCTTCACAAATTTCACATTTTCAAATTAGCCTTCAAACCTTCTTTCTATGTCCTTCAAAAATGCATAACCATGAGGAGAAACCAAGATGGTGGCATAGGTGAACACCGAAATTGCTGCTGGGCACAACCATTTTAAAACAACGAAAAGAAAAAACAGACACCACCCAGACCCACAGGAAGGCTGGCTGAGTGGAAATTCTACAACTAGAAGGAGACTGAGATGCAGAGGAGGTGCGGAAATAAAGTGCAGAGGTTTTGGAGGCACGTGAAAAGGGGCTCGTGTAAAGGGCTGGAAGCATTTAGTATCAGAGGGAGGCACAAGCTCCCTATGGCTCTGAACTCCAGTTCCAGCTGAGTTTCTGGGGACTCAGAACAATACGGGGAGGAGCTGGACTGTCTGGCACCGTCGGGCACTGGGAGGAACTCCAGAGCGTCTTGAGACCCGGTGCCTCTTAGGGCAGGGCTGAGAAGCAGCCATAGCTGTTTGCTCCACCCTGTTGATTCCCCGAGAGGCCACCCCACCCAAGCTGCTCACAGAGGTTTTTGCACATAAAAGGCTGAGTAGTCTCAGGAAAAGGCTAAGATAGCACCTCCTTGGAGATACAAGCGCAAGCATACTCAGGGGTCTGAGTGATACAATCCTAAATACAACTCCTCAGATTCATAAGGGACACACTCGGGGCAGACTCTGTGAGCACCAAAGCCCCACTGAAACAACTCTTGCCCCATAAGGGTGTCTACAGAAATTCTCCCACTGTAGACACAGCTGATTTGCATGAACAAGTGGCTTGGAGGTCATTTCCTCTCAGTGATCACCTAACACAGAAAGCTGCTCTATCAACCCAGGGAAGCAGCCAAAATGCAGAGACAAAGAAACAGATCACAAATGACAGAAAAGGAGGAAACCAAATGACAGGATATAGAGTTCAAAACCACAGTTATAAGGTTTTTCAAAAATTTCCTAGAAACCACTGATAAACTTAGTGAGACCCTCAATAAATCTAATGAGACCCTCGAGGATATGAAAAAGTACCAACAAGAAATTAAGCATACACTGACTGAAATAAAGAATATTATACAGAGATCCAACAACAGATTAGAGGAAAACAAGAATTAAGTCAAAGAATTGAAATATGAAGAAGCAAAAAATACTCAAATGGATAAGCAAAAAGAAAAAAGAATCCAAAAATATGAAGACAGTGTAAGGAGCCTCTGGGACAACTTCAAGCATACCAACATCAGAATTATAGGGGTACCAGAAGAAGAGAGAGAGCAAGATATTGAAAACCTATTTGAAGAAATAATGACAGAAAACTTCCCCTACCTGGAAAAAGAAATAGACTTCCAAGTCCAGGAAGTGCAGAGAACTCCAAACAAAAGGAATCCAAGAGGACCACACCAAGACACATCATAATTAAAATGCCAAGAGCAAAAGACAAGGAAAGAATTTTAAAAGCAGCAAGAGAAAAGCAGTCAGTTACCTACAAGGGACACCCATATGTCTGTCAGCCGATTTCTCAACAGAAACTTTGCAGGCTAGAAGGGAGTGGCAAAAAATATTCAAAGTGATGAATAGCAAGAACCTACAACCAAGATTACTTTACCCAGCAAAGCTATCATTCAGAATTGAAGGTCATATAAAGAGCTTCACAGACAAAAAAAAAAGCTAAAGAGTTTCATCACCACCCAACCAATATCATATGAAATGCTGAAAGGTATCCTTTGAGAGGGGGAAGAAAAAAAAGTAAAGATAAAAATTATGAACAACAAATACATATCTATCAACAAGTGAATCTAAAAATCAAGTGAATCAAAAATCTGATGAACACAATAAACTGGTGAATAGAATAGAATCAGAGGCATAGAAAGGGATTGGACTGACAATTTTCAGGGGGAAAAGGGTGTTGGGGGTGCGGGAAGAGACTGGACAATAATCGTACACCTATGGATGAGAACAGTGGTGGCGGGGGGTAAGGACAGAGGGTGGGGTGGGAACTGGGAGGAGGGGAGCTATGGGGGGAGAAAGAAACAACTGTAATAATCTGAACAATAAAGATTTAAAACAAACAAACAAACAAAATGCATAACCATGTCTCAGACCTTCCATTAAGTATTTTTACTCTAATATTCTTCCTTTCTGGCATACCTCCAGCAACTTGTACAGGCCTTTCTTTTTTCTTTAAAATGTATTAGAATTCTTCACTCTTAGAAACCTTAATTTTTCGATGATAACCAAAAAGTAAACAGCCAACATTTCTTAGATTGACTTTTATCAACACACTTTAACACACTCTTACTTTCAAGAAAAAATACATTCAAAAAAGTACAAGAGACCTTCTATAATGAAAACTAAGAGCAGGCAAATTAAAACATGTCTAGCAATTAATGATTCTTATTTTATGTTATTTTAAATTATTTTAGGTGTTTATCATTTAACCCAGCAATGCTCCAAAATCTTTAATAAAGATTTTGGAATATTATGCATAGGCATATGAGGCTGGAAAAAAGGCAGGAGGAGGAGAGGGATCAGGCCCTGCAGGCTAGTCCCAGGCCTCTAGCTGCTTGGATTCAAAACTGAAGGATTTTTCCTTAGAGATAACACACTAAAGTTTGGGAGATAATGAGCTCAGTTTCTGATAATAGCTGGACTGTTAAGTACTCCTGTGCAGTCAAGAAAGTTGTTCTTTGGAAAGAGTAGGGGCTAAAGGGGATGGGGTGGGGGGAAGCACTTAGGTCATAGCAGTTTTCAGAGCATTAAAGGGGTGAGAATGTGTCTTGGGAACTTAAAGGCTCAGTGAGGGGGTTTCTTTGCCATGTCATGTCATAGAGGAGCTTTGGAAAAAGACTAACATGGTGAACCCAGAGGTGAGAATACCTAGCGAGCCTGAGAAAGGAGAAAATTTCTTGTTCAATAGAGGAGACAGTCATGGAGGAGATAAGGAGATAAGGCAGTTACAGCCCAAGGAAGAAAGAGAGAGAGAGAGAGAGAGAGTAAAACTGAGGTAGGTAACTGTGGTTTGGGACAACTGGGTTTTATTGAGGGAAGCCATGGTAGCCCTGGCCAGGCACCGAAGTAGAATGAGAAAACAGAGAATGGGGATATTTAGTAAGATGCAGTATAGAGGAGAGGTGGCCAATGGCTGTGAGACTAATCCATCAGCCTTCTTAATAGAGACTGAAGAATGCATAAGGGTCCCAGCGAATTTGGAGAGGGCACAGTAAGTGGCCCCAGTGTCAATTAAAAAAAAGATTGGCTTATCTGCCACAACAGTCATTATGCAATTCAGGAAGTCACCACTTTCCCAATCTACTCTAATTAAAGAGTAATATACAAATTAACCATCACTCTGAGATACCTAAGCCATGCCCACCAGACAAGCCACGCCCACCAGCCAATCAGAGCGACTGTGTGCAAATTAACTCATGAAAGATGGCGGGTAATTTGCATACACAGGAGATCGAAGACTAAAGACAGCGTAGAAGGAAGCCAAGTGCTGCAGAAGGGAGCCAAGCAGTGGAGAAGGGAATGGAGCTGAGGCAGCAGAGACAGTGAAGGGAGGGAGAAGCTAGGGGAGGGGGAGTGGGGAGGGGAGAGCCAAGGCAGCAGAGACGGGAGTTGAGGTGGCAGAGATGGGAGGGAGCCGAGGCAGCAGAGATGGGAGCTGAGGCGGGCTTTGCTCCCTTCTCTGCTTAGCTCTGGCTCAGGAAGCCCTATTCTTGCAGGAATATTCCTGCAACGGGCTACTAGTACTTTTATAAGAGTGTACCAAGGAAAGGCAGAAGGCCGATGGACCTTGGAATTAGCAGGGCTGTGTTGAGATAGTGGTGGCTCAAAGCAATTTTCTGAGCTAATAGGCTCATGTAAATGTTCACTGAACCTTACTGATATTTATTGACCTTTGAGATGGTCTGTCTGCTACCTGTTTGCCGTGCTTTACTGAGGGCCAGATGTGTATCTAAAACTGAATAAAAAGCAGATAAGGCCAGGTTTCAGTGTGCCTCTCCAAGAGGGAGGTCTCCACCTGACCCGCATGTCTTCTAAATTCATATTTCTTGTATAGTATTTGCATTTGGGCTTCAGCCCATCCTTCAGATCCTGAACCCTACCTGTGTAGGTTGTGGCATTCTGGTGCCTTGAACAGGACCTGGAGGAGAAAGAAGATTTGCCTGAGTGAAAAATGAAGTGAAAAAGGAGAAGTGGAAATTCACTGGAAAGGTGGGAAGTTCATCACGCACAAAGCCCGTGCCAGCTTTGGAATCGCTACTGAGTGGACGAGGAACATTTTGATTCAGCCAGGTTATAATAGGGAAGAATTCCAGTAAAAGGCAAACATCATTGTAAATTATGGGTTGAATGCTCAAGGATAAAGGAATTAAGGTGTCAAAAGTGTACTCTCTTAAATCAGGCTCAAGGAAAATGAGTGCCCTTGTCATCTTTAACTATGTGGGCTCTTGTTCGAACTACATTATACCCACTTCATACTGGGGATCAAAAGTCTGTAAAACCTTCCCTAACCGGTTTGACTCAGTGGATAGAGCGTTGGCCTGTGGACTGAAAGGTCCCAGGTTCGATTTCAGTCAAGGGCATGTACCTTGGTTGCAAGCACATCCCCAGTAGGAGGTGTGCAGGAGGCAGCTGATCGATGTTTCTCTCTCATCGATGTTTCTAACTCCCTATCCCTCTCCCTTCCTCTCTGTAAAAAATCAATAAACTATATATTTTTAAAAAGTCTGTAAAGCCTAAGGCTCCAGATCCTCCACCTCTGTTGTGGGAAGGCTTAACAGCTAAAGAAAATGGGCCTATCAGTCCTTTTACAAAAGGACTCCTTAATTTTTGGTCTGAAAATTACCATATGATGCCTTGAGACAGGCAGATTTTGGCTAAAACACCTTTAGATGCCAGTCAGTGCTATGGAGAGCAGAATATGATAAGATCTGTGAACAGCAGGCCAAGATCTAGGCCACATCTGGCTGTAAGTGCCAGGCAATGTAAAACATCTGAAACATCCATGAGAAGAACTCCCATTTATTAATTCTTGTCTATGTGTATGTGCGCTTCTCTGTTGATTGTTGTTTTCCTGTTTTTTTGGTTTGTTTGTTTGACTTAATGTGTTTATTGTTAGTCTATTAAGCATGCCTCTAATTTATTTTAGTAGAAAAGAAAGAGTAGATGGCCATTACTCAATATCCCCAGAGCAAACAGAATGTGGCAGTGGAGAGAAAGAATATGAGCGGTACATGTGGCCAATAACACCAGTCCTACAAAAATTCCCTAGACAAAGGGAGGTAACTAACAAAGGCCCCGGCCCATTAATTACTAGGTCTTTTGGTGATCCTGAAAAATGGATGCCCACTCTTGGGAGTGTTATAAAAAGTCTCATTTTTGCCATGTCTTTATTTCCCAGTCCATCATTTGAAATTTAGGTAGATGAGACATTTCTCACAATTTACGAATGCACCTGGGATTTCTATATCCAGGAAGAGAAAAGGACTAGCTTAGAGGGAGGTGTACCCCACCCAATTTTGGGTGGCCTCATGGCCTAAGCTCCATTTCTTCACGGATGCTATGGAATAAACCCCAGACTGTTTTTCTTTAAAAGATGGTGAAAATGACACAAGGAAAATATACAGGCTGAGTTTGGCAACAAGATTAGTGTTTCCGTTATAATGGGTAATTCTTGAATAATAAAGAACCACATTCCAAGGTTGCCTCACAGGTTCCTGGGGGCACTCCTGTTTTTATAAAGGAAAATAAAATAAAATAATACTTTAACATTAAAGCCATTGAAAGTCAGTAAGTTATCTCTGTTACAGAATTTGTAAAAGAAAATGCCCTGGATAACAAAAACTGGCTTTAAAATCTCAAAGGTGTGAAAAACATAATAAAAAGATGTAACTAAAATAAGGCCTGTGAACTCGCCCCTTTGCTCCCAATAAAAGCCTGGCTGATTTTTCAATCTGGCTCAGTCTTTAATTCTTCGATGGCTTAATTAAACAAAAAGAAAGTTACTTTTACTTGAAATGTATGCACTGCAGTACTGGCCAGCAGGTCTCCTACCTATTTTTCTGAAAGCAACCAAGTTGATTGCTGTTTAAAAGAAAATAGAAGTTTTTAAAAGAAATACCCTAAATGTAGCTTAGAGATTGCTCTGGAAAACTAATACAGAGGGAAATGCCCTTCAAATATCTAGAAACTGCAATTAAAAATCAATGTATTAGGCCTTAAAACATAGAATTATGAAAGAATTGCCTTAAAACCTTAATGATTTTTAGAAATTATTAGAGGACATTAGTTGATTTAGACCTTATCTAAAAATCTCCATCTGAGAAATGACAAGTTTATTCAATATACTTAGGGCTGACTCTAATCTTTCCTCGCCCTGAACATTAACAGATGAAGTTAGGAAGGTGTTACTAAGAATTGAGCAATCTCCTCAGCCCAAGTAACACAGGTACCATCTCAATTGCCTTTATTAGGACAGATTAATCCTACTGCAAATAGTCCCATTGGAATCATCTTCCAAAATAAAAACTCTCCTACTGTTACAGAAAAACTGGAGAAGAACCAAGCAACGCTTAGAGAGATGGAGTTACATTTATTACGCGCAGGCCCAGAGGAAAATGTTTCTCAAATTCTGGGTGAAATTACACAGCAAATTTTCTGTATTTATATGATTTTACCTTCTTTGT
Source organism: Murina feae (assembly GCA_004026665.1). NCBI lineage: Eukaryota > Metazoa > Chordata > Mammalia > Chiroptera > Vespertilionidae > Murina > Murina feae. Next base: position 65 of record PVJC01049480.1, on the reverse strand, counting down.
CTCCCAAATATGGTTTTTTCCAGTTACCTTTGCAAGTTCTTAAAGGGCCCTATGTGCTAGGGCTT
>PVJC01049479.1:0-12161 GCA_004026665.1 Murina feae | reverse complement strand
TCTGACTCTAAAGCTAAGAGGGCCTGGACAGCCCAGCCGACTCATCATCATCTGTCCTTTTGTACTTTAAAAACACGATTGCAAATATAATCGATGACAATCACATGGAAAAATGTGCGTGGGATATGTAAAACAGAGTCCTACATGGAACCCGTAAAAGTTAAAATCACTCAAAGCAGCAAAGCCTGAAAGAGAGTAATTTTTAAGGCATTAAGTATATGACCGCCGCTGACAGAAAGAAAGGCCGATGGAAACTTCTGGAAAGTTACTGTCTTGTAGCGACATCACTCTGTATAACTGGACCTGAGGAAGAATTTCACAGGACGGTTGGATGATGTAACACACCAATTAGTGGAAGCATAAGCTTTGCTTTCCGCTATTGTCCTGCCTCTGGAAGGAACTTAGAGGAGTAATTTACTATTGCCATTAACCTGACCTGGCTGCTTTATTATCAGAAGATGCAAACCCGGCTGAAATAAAAATTCTGATCTTCAATCACGAGGGGCTGTCCAATGGGGACCCCATAAAACCACCAACCCCGTTTCAGCAGATAGCTTATCTCCCGTGAAGCGTGTTGCGAGACAGAGTGTCACTGATTTACCTCGCACAGATCCGGCCCCTTCAGGAAGCTGGGTGTAGTTTTAATAAAACGGGACTCATAAGTTTTTATTACATTTATAATGAATGCTTTCCGGTTTTATAGGCTCTCTGAAGGCGCAATTTTGTTTCTCTATTAAAACATGGCTTTACCTCCTTCACAACTCTCAGGTCTCAATTTTATGTTTTGTCGCTACCACGCAAAATATAAATGAAGATACTGAAGTTTTAATAAAGGGATACAGTTGTGTTTTGTTTTTTGTTTTTTGCCGGCATGTATGGGATGCAAATCTAGAAAATTAGAGAGAGAAGTACAGAAGATTAGAATCCTTTTCTAGTCTTATTCCTTCCACAGCCTTCCCATCACACAAACCTCTGAAAACCAATAAATGATTATATGAGGGTCTATAACATATTTAGGTGCTAATAAAGAAGGATTCTTGATATTGCCTTTTCAGAGTGAAGTATAATAAAAATCCTTTTAAGCTGACTTACTGTGCAGTGGAGAGGATAACCCTTTCACTTATCTGGTGGCTATTTAATCAGTCTCTTTATTATATCCAGCACATCCACTAAGATCTTCAGACATGCTGGCTTCCTTTTCCCCATCACGGTCTAAACCAAGCCCCGCAGCGCGGGGACTATTACAGCTGAACTACTAAAGGCAGACAGAGGAAACTGTGTTTACGTTCCCAACTAACCTCCTATATGCTCTGTCCTAACTAAGGAGCTGGTACTGCAATAGTGACTAAGGTGTTCCCTCTGCCCATGAAAAGCTCACTATCTTCTGGAGAAAAGAAACAGACATACACTGAGTGGCCAGATTATTATGACCATTTGACGTTTGTAGGCAAATTAGCTATGATTTCACGCTGAAGTTGCTAGAGGGCCAGACCATTACAAACAGGGAAGCAGGTTGTTTACCACAACAGAAGTGATTCTCTTTCTGAAGATATGGGTAAACAACACGATTTAACAGCCTTCGAACATGGGATGTACACAACTGTACCGCGTTATGAATCGGTAACGTAGACATACACGGTCTGATTGATTTTAGAGAGAGAAGGGGAGGGGAAGAGGGAGGGAGGGGGGAGGAAGGGAGGAAGAGAGGGAGGGAAGGAAAGAGAGAGAGGTCAATTTGTACTTTCAGTTCTTTATGCATTCATGGGTTGCTTCTTGCATGTGCCTGATTGGAGACTGAACTCGCAACCTTGGTGTATCAGGATGACACTAACCAACTGAGCAACCTGGCTAGGGCCAAGATCTACACTCATAACAGGTAACTCCGAGCAGCAATGGACCCGCTGAGCACTGCAAACAGCTCTCCCTGGAGGTGATGTTTCCTCTGGAAACTAAGAGATAACGAGGAGTTCATCAAAGAGACAAAAGATCAAAGCACTGCAAACAAGAGGAGGAGCCCACACAGGACTGCTAAGCACACATAGCACCTGGCACCAAGGGACACTGCAGTTCCTATGCACTGTGCTCAGCAGCGCCCTCCAGGGGAAGGCAGTGCTATAGCAACAACAACAGAACACCTCCCTGTGTCTTTTCAGATGAGGTCTTCCTTGAGGGAAATTCAGGTCCCAGCGTGGGGTCCTGTTCTCATCGGAGCTTGCTGAAACATTTGGGAACGATTCTTATCTGTTCTATGAAATTCTAGCATCACACACCTATGCTTGAAGGGCCCAAAGACATCTTTTAAATGCAAACAGTTCATTAAAGGGATATGCAGAGCATGCCTCCTACATCCTACAACCATATAATGAAAATCAATGTGTTGTCCCCAACCGGTATTTATCATGTCAAATCCGCAGGCAATGGCCTCAATGGCAGGAATTCAATCTTTATGCAATTTTTTTTTTTTTGAGAATTACACTCTCCAATCCATGAGAAAACTAGATGCTAATCTCAAAGCACATTTTTCAAGTGATAGCTTCTTCACTAAAACGTCTCAAATGCTGTGATAAGCACATCACTCCTAGGATAAAGCAGAATTGTCACCAAGAAACAACCAGAAGCCAAAGGAAAATTTTCCATTTCCTTTCATATCAAGTAAGTAACTTCCATGATCCCCATCATTGGCTGAAAAAGTCAATGCAATTTAAATCCATTAATGGAACTTAAATTTTTCTCTTTTTTTAAAAATATATTTCATTGATTTTTTCACAGAGAGGAAGGGAGAGGAATAGAGAGCCAGAAACATCAATGAGAGAGAAACATCGATCAGCTGCCTCCTACACACCTCTCACCAGGGATGTGCCCGCAACCAAGGTACATGCCCTTGACCGGAATCGAACCTGGGACCCTTCAGTCCGCAGGCCAACACTCTATCCACTGAGCCCAACAGGTTAGGGCTTAAATTTTTCTCTCTATTTAAAAATGTTTTTATTCATTTCAGAGAGGAAGGGAGAGAGAGAGAGAAACATCAATGATGAGAATCATCGATGGGCCATCTCCTGCACGCCCCACCCTGGGGATTGAGCCAGCAACCTGGGCATTTCTTGGGAATTGAACTGTATGGGTCAACGCACAACCACTGAGCCACAGTGCCCAGGCGTAACTTAATTTTTTCTAGGAAAGGGAACTATTCACTGATATGCTGGCCCCTATGTCCACCTTGCTAACAATTCTCTGATGACAAGTTTCAAGAATCGTAACTGCACTTGTCATGCACTTGGAGCTGCCTGTCATGAAGAATTCACTGTGAGAGAATTCTTCCTTTCTCCCTCGCAGTCATCATTTAAACTCGTCTACTCCCAATACACCCAAAGGGGCAAAGATGGGTGTCCCACAGTTAGCTTCCTTCACTAGCCCCGCCAGCAACTCAATTGCCTCCGCTTTGTTCTATGTGGCTGCACTCCGATGATTGACAGTTGAGAGGATATGTAAAACTGACTCCTCGCAGAGACAGACTGAACACTGCCAAAGAATGGCATCAAAGGAAAATACCATCCGAGCAAGGAGGGAGCTTAGGGAAATGGGTACTTCTCTTTAGGAATGGGATAAAGGGACAGTAAGTGATTTCACTCTATGAGCTAGCTGACCCAATATCGACTGATCAGTAGGGTAGAAACAGTGAGTGTGCGTGGGAGGTTGTGGATTCATACTCAGGTGGCCTCCTGAAGTCCATTTTGGAAAACAGGTGATAGAAGCAAGCAAGCAGGCAAATGAAGAATCTGCAGGCGCCCCCATATGGAGGGAGCAAGCATAGCATAGACCTGAGAGGTGGTTTCCTGTCCAGCCCACAAACACTGATGGTCATGGAGGAGGAATCGGTCCCTTTGCAAAAATGGCATCTGCTCCCCAGAAAAAAACAGAAGTAACCATTAAAACCTCCAAAACTAGGACTATTCAGATAGATGCCAGGAAAAGGAAATGATTAATGTTGAAAGGGATATGTTATTAACATGAACTAATTCTTGAAACAAATGTTCCCACGAAAAGAATGACTCAATCATTTTAATAAGCAAGGCACAGGTTTGGATTGGTTTTGGTTGGTTGGTTGGTTGCCATTTTTAAAGGGTATTTCCAGTCGTTTCCTCTCCATCAATTAGTATCCTGACCTGTACACATGCTCATGGGTTTTCCTCTAGCTCTGCCCCTTCTATCCCATCGCAATGCTGTAATATTTTCATTTTCTTAAGCCAGTTTTCTAGAAGAAAGTTGTGAACTCAAAAGTATTACACCTGCTAATGCCTACTCTGAAAAATAAACCGAAGGTCATAACCAAAACGTATTCCTTTGGTGGCAGAGTTAACATTTATTTGTTGTTTCACTTCACGTGTAGCTATATTGATGTTGATATAAAATAAAAATGTACTTTAACCTTCTCATTACTGTGGTGGTCAAATCGATCACCATTCACTGGAATCTCAAAAAGCAGCATTGAACAAACAATTGACGGACTCTCTCCTCACTCTCTCATGTCAGGATTTCCAGAGGCAAATGCTAAAATGAGAACTTATGTGCAAATAACTCATTTAAAAAGCAAGAAGCCCAGCTAGTGTGGCTCAGTGGTTGAGCGTCATTCTATGACCCAGGAGGTCACAGTTTGATTCCCTGTCAAAGACACATGTGGCTTTAGTCCCCAGTTAGGGGGTGTGCAGGAGGCAGCTGATCAATGATTCTCCTTCATCGTTGATGTTTCTGTATCTCTCCCTATCCCGTCCTCTCTGAAATCAATAACAAAATATATATTTTAACAGTGATTTTGCTATTTTCCACTCCCTTGCATATTCTATGCAAGTTTCCCTTTCAACTCATCTCACAAACACTCAGTGTTTTTGGATGGTCCATCTAAATCTGCCCAAATATGGGATTCCCGGAGGCTGACTGCACAGCCCTGGGGTTCTTACTGAGGTGAGCATCTGTGGGCCTGTCAGCTGGTGGCTGTCCCTCTGGGAAAGACTTGTCTGTGTCCTCTTTTTCTGCCTGTTTTTGCAGCTCTTACAGTTACTGTAGATGCAAAGGAGCCCTCTCGGGTTCCAGAGAACCAGCGCTGGGTCATGAGGAAGCCTGACGAGACCCATGTCTGCCTTCTCGCCCTGCTGCTGATGTGGTTTCTTGCACACACATGCTTGTTTTCAGGTGGAAGTGCTGTTTTGGGGTGTCTGTGTTTTGTCAGACAGGCAATAGTTTCTTAGTTAAGAGAGATCCTTCTTACCCTCCGTTTTAAAGGTAAGTTCTTCTCTGTGTAGCTTTTCACATTGAGGGCTGGTAGGCCGGCAGCTGCGTTCTGTGACTGGGGTCAGCAGCGAACTGACGTGCCCCGTGCACCAGGTGCCCATGTCCATGTGGGCAGGTGTCCCTGTCCCGCTCTCTGTCCCGGGCACCCACTGGTCAGTCTGCCCCAATGCCATACGGTTTTTATAGCAATCGTCTCCAGGTCGGGCAGGAGAACTCTTCCTACATCGCATTATTTTTTCCCAAAAGTGCCTTTGTCAGCAAGGCAAAAGGCAGCTGCGTTAAATGAGATGGTTTCGCTGTTTCATAAGAGGCAGCATCCTTGAGGGCTTCGTAAAAATATCTAAGCAGGAATAGATACTTCATTTGAATAACTTCATACCATCACCAGGGCTAATTTTTGCGTTGAGCTAGCTCTATTTTTTCTTCCTTTTAATTATGCAGTGAGAAGAACAACAGCTCCAATGCGTGGAGGATGGCTTAGAGCTTTCCGTGACAGTGTAGGGCCCCGGCCTCAGGGCCCGCGTTCCGGCCAGGGAGGTCCTGGCACGGCCTGGGATCCACGCGTCGGACGTGGCGAGAGGTCCTCGGGTCCCCCTTTCAGAAACTGCCTGAAACCCAGAGCAGCCGTGACCTCGCTGAGATGGGGTCAGGGTCTCGGGCTTTCCGGAGAGGCTTTTACCATTCTCTCAGGAGTCTGGCATTAACGCACAGCAACAGAAATTTCTGTGGAAACATCACTGGGGAGAGTAAACAGCTACATATCTACACGGGATCATTAAAACACACCAGTAGTGCATGGAGTAACTCAGCGGTGCGGTCTTCCCCACTCCAGCCTAAGGCCTGTATTTCCTTAAGGATTTCCGTTGCTTCCTTGACCCCTTCATTCATTTCAGTGGCTCAGCACAGATGGCCCTTTAACCGTGTAGCTAACCTAGGTTGTGGGTGTATTTGTAATTTCAACTTGGAAGGCCCGCCCAGGGCTGGCTGGCTGGTTTATTATGCACTATCTTGCCTGAGGGGAGACAGGCCACTGATGTCCAGGATTCATTGCTCTTCTGCAATAGCTGGCTTTAGTCGGGGGCCCCGATTTCACAGCTGCTCATGGGAAGGTCATTTCTGCCACCAGGGACATAGCTGAGCGCTCTGACACACATCGCTCTGGCCGACGCCTGGCCAGCCTGAAATAATGAATCAGAAACAAGCTTTAATAGCCGGTTGAATGCAGACCTTGCAGCTTTTAAATGAGGTCAGTTGGTTCTCTTGCAATAGTAGACACTTTCTCAAGTCCTGTTGGGCTTGTGAGCATTTTTTAGGTCTCGCTGAACATCTGAGCCTCGGACATTTCTGCAGTTTCTTTCAAGACTGTGTGGGAACCGTTGTATGCATGCTGCCTGTGACTTATAGGTGCAGTTCTCTTTAACTTTGTCATGAAAACAACTGATACAACTTCTGAAAACAGGCTGAACGTTGACCCCTTCATTTTATTCGGTGCGGCAAACAGAACATACAAAAGCACGAGTACGCGCATCCTTGATTTACAGATCTTTCGGGAGGACATTTCTTACAAGAAATGTGACATCTATGAGGGCTGAAGAGCTTACAAGGGTGTGCACAGGAATCGGCGGACTGTAGACACAGGGGTGCCAGCCCTGGTCCTCGCCCATGCCAGGTCACTTCAGAGCAGGAGAGTCTGGAACCTTTGCTCACATTTGGGGATTCCATTAGCAGCCCATACATGCTAGGCTAAGACAGTTTCCCATAGCCAAAGCATGAAGAGGTGAATTCTTGTTATTATGTTTATGATTCAAGTTTTCTGCCCACCACAGAGTCTTTTGAATTGTATTGCTTATCTATATGTGTATATATAAAAGGCTAATATGCTAAGTGTTTGACCATCCCACCAGTTGTTATGACATGCACTGACCACCAGGGGGCAGACGCTCAACACAGGAGCTGCCAAGGTGCAGTGAATTTGCAGTGGCAGTTCTCAGATGACGCACCCCGAAACCAGAGAGGAGGGAGCCCGATTCTTCATGGGGCTGCACGATTCCACCTTCAGCAACAACAGGATTATGTTGTTGCTGGGGCACTGTCAGCCACGAATCTGCACACTTGTGTTTGCGTTCCACACCCTGTACGACAGCAACTTTGTAGAGTGCCCTCTTGCACTCTGAACCCCTCGGGGATGTCGGAGAGCTGGTTTCAGCCCAATCCCCACAGGCCAGGCCAAGGGACCCCGCTCACTCCACAGATGCCCTTCCAGCCGTTGCACCGCCCCAGGTGCAGCCAGCCAGGGAGGGACCACAGGAGGTCGGCTCCAGAGAATGTCTACCCATCTCACCCAGTCCCGCCCCCCTGGCCACCTTCTAATTAATTTCCTTTCAATGCTCACCAGGTCACTAGTTAAAGTATAAAAAGGCAGCCACATTCTCTGTAGCTCATTCTTTTGAAAAGACAAGGAAACAAAATGGGAACGGTTGTTGCCTCTGACATGCTGAGCCCTCTTGCCCCTCCCCCGGAGAGCTATTGAAAACCTCCAATGCATGCAGAGATCCGAACATTCCAGAAGCTGGGATTTAATGTTATATTACAAAGATGATTACTAGGCTATGCAAGGAAGACTGAGAGTTATTTTGTCTCTAATAGTTCTCCCGCTTGTGTTAGAATTTCACTCGTAGTCATCATTCTTCCGCGTCATGAGTTGAAGAGAAGGAAGAGAAGGGGTTCCTACAATTACTGGGATTTGCTTCTGATCCGCATAGAGCTGGTCTTGTGGGTTGGAAACCAAAGGGAGGAGGGTGATTCCGCTACAGCTTTCATTCCCATCAGTGGACTTGGGGAGATGCCTACTCCGTATCTATCTCCCGTGGCTCCTGTTCTAACAGCGCCCCAACTTCTTGCACTTACCTGCCCGCCCAGAGGTGCAATGCCTCCTGAGAAGCTGAGTCCCATCCTAGCACCAGGAGGGGTTTGATCTGTCCCAGGGGACACCAGCTTCCTCACCTGACTGTGTCCTAGGAAAAGGGTCAGTGACCCCTTTAGAGCCTGATGCTGGGGTTAGCACTCAGTGGCCTTTCTGGAAAGGTCTTTATTGTTCGGCCTGGAGAGCTTCAGAGCTGATTCTCTTTCTCTCCAGCCTGGCTGCTAGCTGCATCCCAATCCTAATAGGGTAAGTAGCTTTAAGATGAAGACTCAGTCCTGGCTGGTTTGGCTCAGTGGATACAGAGTCAGCCTGCAGACTAAGGGATGCCAGGTTTGATTCCCGGTCAGGGCACATGTCCGGGTTGTGGGCTTAATCTCCAGTAGGAGGCGTGCAGGAGGAAGCTGACCAATGATTCTTTCATCATTGATGTTTCACCCTCTCTCCCTCTCGCTTCCATCAGGTCATATATACTGGCATATGAGAACGATTCACTGTGGGTCTCAGAGTAGAAACCAGGAACATAATAACTTCACTGGGGTGTGGGGTTTGGGAGGGGGAATCTGTAGACAGGGAGTCCTGGATATGCATGTACCTCTGCATTTTAAAAAGAGATTTACAAAGGGAACATTAACATGTACCATTTGGGGTTTTGATTCAGGTATCCGTGGGAACCACATCATGCCCGCCTTTGATAAACTGTCCTTTCTTCTCTTCCCTTACCCTACAAGATGCCTGATTTCCACATTGAAATAGTTCAGGGTAAAGACAAGTCCTCACACTGAGCCTTCTGGACCGGAAAGGCTTGGTGCCTGAAACGACGCTCTTTGCTGACATAGTTTTCTATCTGCATTTTCTTGGTGCCTCATCTGGTGGAATCTGATTTCTCATCTTTTGCCCAAAAGAATCTTAAGAAACCATTTAGTTGCAAATTCTAATTTGTTAGAAGTGATAGCCCCCAAAATCGATTTCAAAGCAAATCTAAAATGTGGGCTATGCTTTGAAGCTCTCTTTTCCCGGGGGAAAAAAGAGAATAAAGTATATTAATCCTTCCATGTTCTTCTGCTTCCTCAACAGTTTTAAACAATTCTTTTGAAATGAGAATACCTCAGAGAATGTCTGCTCCGGACCTCATGGAAGGAATGTAAGATGGCAAAATTGGTCATGTGTGACTTCATGAGTCTAGTGACAGAGAACAGAGCGACGGAAAGGTGTCTGGAGTGACTCAGAGGTGAATTGGAATTTTCCAAAAGAGAAGATAGACACATTGGAGACAAAGAAAGACCATCAGGGCCGGGGGTAGGGGGGAGAGAGTAGGGGAAAGGACTTATTTTAGCCACAAATGGTGACCAAAGAGGACTTTAAGGAGGATGAATTTCAAGAGGACAATAGAAAAGACATTACAGTCATCAAGATGGGAAATGATTATGGGATGGGAGAAAGTTTCAGCTGAGAGGGAGAAGATTCACAAGAAAGCCTGCTTGACAAGTTGATGAGCACATTTACAGATGAAAAATGTAGACGCAATAAAGGGTGAGGCCAACACGTGTGTCGGGTGTGTAGTAGGAAGAACGGAAGTAGAGTTTGAACAGAGAAGTTTCTGGAAGAAGGAGAAAAGTAATGTTTTGCTGAAGTTTCCTTCTGAGGCTTCTCTGAGATTGACATTTTTTAAAAGTATGTTTGTATTGATTTTTAAAGAGAAGGGAAGGGAAAAGGAGAGATAGGAACATTGATAAGAGAGAAATATCTGTGGGAATATCACTAATTGGCTGCCTCTTATACACACACACACTCCCACTGGGGATTGAGCCCACAATCCGAGCATGAGTCCCCTGGTTCATGGATGGATGCTCAACCACTGAGCCACACTGGCCAGGCAACATATTTTTATTTTTTATGGGTGGTCTCATGCTTCCTGTACCTAACTTTCTTTTACTGTTGATGTCTTGAACTTGGATCTCTGTTTCTTAGACTCTCATTTAATGTTGAATGACACGCAGTGTGGAACAGGGATCATCGATCCGCAGGTAGCATGGGGGCCTCCTGGCTGGTATGAGGGGCCTAGAGACAAATCCCGCGCTAGCTTTTCTCCACCTACCCAACCCTCGGGTCCACCTGTCATCCTAGCACCTATTTCTCGGTGGGCTCTTGATGTTATACCTGTTGATACTATAAAGCTACGTGAAGAATGGCTATTTTCTGGTTCAAATACTGCTCTATGTTGTTGCTAGAGTAATTGGGTAGACATGCTCTTTAGAGGCTTGCTACAATGATGTCCTCTAAAGCATTATTTATCACTAGAGGCCTGGTGCACAGATTTGTACACATTGAAAGGAAATTAATTAGACGGAGGCCAGCCGGGCAGGACTTGAGCGAGATGGGCCCAGCACACCCTGGAGCCAATCTCCTGCGGTCCCTCCCTGGCTGGCCGCACCTGGGGTGGCATTGGGGCTTGAAAGGCATCTGCAGAGTGAGCGGGGTCCCTCCGGCAGGTGGGACCCTCAGCCTGACCTGCAGGGATCAGGCCAAAACTGGCAGTCCGACATCCCCTGAGGGGTCCTGGAGTGTGCAAGAGGGCACTCTGCAAAGTTGCTGTCGCTCGACAACTTCTGTGTTGAGCGTCTGCCCCCTGGTGGTCATTGCACATCATAGTTACTGGCCTACTGGTTGACTAGTTACTTAGGCCTTTATATATGTAGATGATGTCCTCTAAAAATTGATGTGCTCTTCCAGGCTGATGGGACGAGGCCTCATATTCTTAAAGGAGGGCATCATATCCTGATAAAGGTGATAACTACTTACCTAGATAAGCAATCTTTCTGATTGAAGGTAGCTAAATGTTTGGCACTGACACTAGGAAATACCTCTAGGCTACATTGGTATATGAATAAATTGGAAATGAATATTATTTTTGCCACTTTTATTAACTGAAACTACATATTAATTTTAAATTTAAATGTAGTGATTGCTTACTTTCTGAAAATCACTCTAGAATTTCTGAAGAAATAAATAAATTGTGCTTTTTAAGGTTCTCCTTGCTCTATTTCCATAAGTGCTATTAGTTCTAAACTACAAGTGGGGAGCCACCCCCATGGCAGTAAAGCAGTGAATGTTTAAAGCATTTCTGCGTAAATGGTTTCAAAGGATAATTAGATGATTATACTGGTACTTGGTTTGAGATAGCCAATTTTAAAAAATCTGCTCCCACGTCTAATTATTATATATTAGATGCCCAGTGCACAAAATTCTTGCACAAGGGGGAGAGGGTTCCCTCAGCCTGGCCTGCACCCTCTCGCAATCCAGGACCCCTCAGGTAGGGTCCCTAGGCCTGGCTGGAGATCAGGGCCTATCAGGCTTTCCTTTCCCCAGCTGCAGGCAGCTGGCCCCGCCCCCTCCGCTGCCACTGCTTGCCACCTATGCAATGCTGCCCCCCTCTCCTCTGCCACCAGTCACCTCCCTCTATGGGGCAATGGCTTGCCAGCCCTGCACACCCACCACAGCGCCACTGGGCAGTGGTCTGGGCCTCCCTCTGGGGGGCGATGGTGGAGCCTCCCCCACCATTGATCGCCCCACCGCTGGTGACCTGAGCCTCCCTCTTTGGGGTGATCGGTCAAGGAGCCCCCCCACACCCGCGATCCTGGGGCAATAGTGTGGCCCCCCTGACCAATAGCATCACACTGCCTTGCTGGCCTGGCACCAGGGCATGTCAGAGTGTGGTCGTCCAGAAGGCCATCAAGACGGTCATTCTGCTGTTCAGTGGTTTGGTCAATTTGCATATTATACTTTTATTATTATAGATTAATGCTAACATATTAGCAACGTATTAGCAACCATGAAACTTCAGTTGCAGCCAACCACATTGGGGGGGAGGGAGGTAACTATGTTAATATTTCATATTAACAGGCCCCCAAGTGTGGCACCAGACCAACCTTCCCATTTCCTCCTCTTGTTCCAG
>PVJC01049478.1:0-12160 GCA_004026665.1 Murina feae | reverse complement strand
CATAATATTCTTCATTTCAGTCAGTGTATGATTCATTTCTACTTGGTCCTTTATCGTATCCTTGAGGGTCTCATTACATTCATTGAGGGTCTCATCAAATTTATCGGCAGTCTCTAGCATTTTCTTGAAAAACCTAATAACCGTGGTTTTGAACTCTATATCCTGTCGTTTTCTTTCCTCCATCTCTGTCATTTGTGACCTGTTTCTTTGTCTCCTCATTTTGGCTGCTTCCCCTTCTGATTTAGGCGATCACTGCGAGGGATTAACCTCTAAGCCACTTGGTTACAAGAGTCAGCTGTGTCTACAGTGGGAGAACTTCTGTGCTGGAGACACCCTTATGGGACAAGAGTTGTTTCAGTGGAGCTTTTATGCTCACTGCATCTGCCCCGAGTGTGTTCCTTGTGGATCTGTTTTGTTTAGGTTAGTCCCTCTCTGGCCACTGGGTGAGGCTGGCTCCTGTATCTTTAGGGAGGTGTTGCTGCAGGAGCCTCTGACGCACTTGGGAGGGGCGGGGCCTCGAGGAGTTCGCTGGGCGGGACGGAGCAAATAGCTATGGCACTTCTCAGCCCTGCGCTGAGAGACACCAGGTCTCTGTGTCCCGCGTAATTGCTGTAAGCAACGCTGAGAGAAACTCGTTTTGGGTTTCCTCCCGGTGCCCGTCAGTCCCCCTTCTCTGGGTGTCTGTGGGACCTCAGAAACTTGCCTGGAACTGGAGTTCAGAGCCGCTGGGAGCTTGTGGCTCTCTCCGTTTTGGAAAAGAACCGCGACTTCCGGTACCAGCCCTTCCCCGAGCCCGTGCGCACGCCTCCGTACCTCTGTACTTTGCTTCTGCTGCTCCTCTGAGTCTCAGACTCTTCTCTAGTTGTAGGATTTTCACTCAGCCAGTTGTCCTGTGGGTGCGAGTGGTGTCCGTGTGTTCTTTTCGTGGTTTTTCTGAAATAGTTGTTCACAGCTGCATATACGGTGTCTACCCTATGCCGCCATCTTGTTTCCTGTTTTTTTTTTCTTTAAAGAAAACCAGCTTTATTGAGATATAACATATATCATAAAATTCATCCATTATAAGTATACATTCAATGAATTTTAAGAGATCCTTACCTGAGGATATGTTTACTGATTTGAGAGAGAGAGAGAGACGAAGGAGGGAGTGAGAGAGAGAGAGAAAGAGCGAGAGAGAGAGAGAGAGAGAGAGAGAGGAAGAAAGAGAGAAACATTGATGTGAGAGGGAACATCAATTGGTTGCCTCCCAAAAGCACCTGAACTAGGGATCGAACCCATAACCTAGGTATGTTTCCTGACTGGGAATTGAATATGCAACCTTTTTGTATATGGGAGGATGCTCCAACCAACTGAGACACCTGGCCAGGTGCATTCTGTGATTGTTGTTCGAGAGTAGGAAGGCTGCTACATTGCATACAGATCTTAAATCACTCACCTTGTTTTTATATTCACTTTTTACTTTCCCACTTCATTGTACCCTTAGTCTCTGAACTGAGAAACTTTCCAGAGATGTTTCCCCCTCCCTACTTCCAATTTTCATGCATATTATGGTGTAGCTTCAACATCATCCTTATAGCTACCAGACATTTGTTGAAATCTCTCATCCATTTATGCTGTCATCTTATGTTAGGAGATTATACCCTTTTTATTTTTGGCATTATTTTAATAGGTCTTTGGTTAGGAAAGAAGAAAAGCACATAGTTGGTCATCAAATGTTCGCCACAAGTCTCTGTGTCCAACTTAGCTTACAAGTCAGGTCACATGAGTTTTGCATTACAGGCCAGTATTCGTCAGGGCTCCCTTTTTTGTTAGATTCAATTTTGGTCAAAGCACTCAATTCCCTATTGGTAGAATTTTAAGTTATTCCCAATTTTCATTATTTTGGACCATTTTGTGAAGAGTATATTTTACATACACTTCGGGGTGCTTTTCTGACCGTTTCCTTAGGATAAAATTTTTAGATATAGAATTGCTGAGTCAAAAGCGTTGTCTCATTATCTCATATTTTTGACCTATTATCCTTCAGAAATTTTTATGCCAATTATATTCCCAGCCACAGTGGATTAAAGAGGACCATTTCTCATGCTTCACTGACAATGAGTATTATCAATATATTTGATCTTTGCCAGTTTCAAAAGCAAAGGCATTATCTAACTCAAGAACTCATGCTGGTTTTGGAAGTGATGGTAGTATTTGCTTCTACTCATAGAGCATATAATTTGTGTCATGTATCATATCCCTGATTTCACAACAGTTCTCTGTAATGTGAATTGAATTACAAGTTGTAGAAGAGGAACATAAGTTTCAGAAATGTTAATTGCTCCAAGGTCATGCAGCTAGTGAGTGACTTATCTGACATTTGGTATCCTCTACACAGTTGCAGAATTTTGTGCAAAATAATAAAGATATGTAAATATTATATTATTCTTTGGGCCTAGTAATATCCATTGGATTTTAAATGTTTGGAAATAAGTTCGCTTTTTGGTGATGATGAAAGCTAAATGCTTTTTGCTTTCTGACAAGGCCTTGAGGACAGGATAAAGCAATTAGGTTCTTTGCACTCTTATGTGACTTTTATGTCATTCATATACCAAGTATATTATAAATTGCTTTGCACCATTTGACACACATCACTCAATACTGATAAAAAACAAGCATTGATGTTGTTGGTTGAAGGAATAAAATTTTGCATGCTTTATTAGTTTTCTATTGCTGAGTGACAAGGTACCTCAGTAGTTAGTGGCTTAAACAATAACTTTTATCTTCTCACAGTTTCTGTGGGTTAGAAATTTAGGAGTGGCTTGCCTAACTCTGTCTCAGAGAGAAAAGACGAGGCTGGGACTGGAGAATCTACATTCAAGGTAATTCACTCACTATGTTGGCAGATTAGTGCTGATTAGAGGGCCTCAGTTCCTCAGCATGTAAATCTCCGCACAGAGCTGGTGAGTGTCCTGATGTGATAGCTGGATTGCTCCAGAACAAGTGATCCAAGGGGGAACAAGCCTGAAACTGCAATGTCTTTTATGAACCAGCCTTGAAAGACACTGCCATTTCCCTAATAATCCATTGGCAACACAGGTCAGTCCTAGTTAACTTGAGAGGAAACTACATAGGGGCATTAATATTAGTAGATAAGAATCATTGGAGGGCCGGTGGGGTCGGGGACTTGGAACCCCATGGACACTCAGATGGCCCAGCCAGCCACCCGGACTGCAGGGGGGTCAGCAGCAGTGGCGGTGGCAGTGGGTGCCTGTAGTGCGATGTGTCTGAGCTAATAAAGTGGCTGAAGAGGCAGGATGGCTTGGGGCTGCCTGGGGCCCCCCTCCAGGATGCTGCCAGGTGTCCCTCTCCTCCCCCTAGGACACAGAGATATATTATATATAAAGTCTTGAAATTTGGTGTGTCTTAGGGGGGCACCACTGCTTGCCTCTGGGGTCCTTTTTTTTATTTTCTGAAAATCACTCTTGGGACTGCCGTCCTCGCTGCTGGGGGCATATGCCCCAGCCCCTGCACCACCCCTGCTGCTGCCTGGGCAGGGGGAAGGGGGGGGCACGGTGCCTGTAATTATTAAACATGAATTCAATTAAAAAAAAAAAAAAAGAATCATTGGAGATTTTTTTAGGGGATGATTACCAAACATGGTTATGTAATATCCAGGCAGACAGTGTAATATCCAGCCGTCTGACTGATGGCTTAGCACTGCTGTGGAAGTGGGAGAGGCTGCTGCCACTGCTGCTGCGCTCGCCAGCTGTGAGCCCAGCTTCTGGCTGAGCAGCGCTCCCCCTGTGGGAGTGCACTGACCACCAGGGGCAGCTCCTGCATTGAGCACCTGCCCCCTGGTGGTCAGTGTGCATCATAGCGACTAGTTGTTCCTTCGTTGAATTGATTTGCATATTAGCCTTTTATTATATAGGATATGCATAACCCATAGACACAGGTGATAATGCAGTGAAGGCTGGGGTTGGGTGGGGGGCTCAGAGGTAGGGTGGAGGAGTCAATGGGATAAAAAAGAGGATATCTGTAATACTTTCAACAATAAAGAAAAAAAAAGGAACATATACTTTGAAACTACCTCTAACCTTCTAGCCATCTTACTGGGAAAACTAAAGAGATCCTCTGAGAATTTGGGAAGAAATTAGATTTTAACCACAGAACAACAAAATCTGTTTTTGAGAAAGAAAGAATTTTGATGCTTTCAGCATATCTTGACCTATTTTAATATTAAAGTTTGGTTTTTAATCCAGTCAGAATGAGAACACTGAGGCTCTTCTTTTGCAGCAGTACCCTACTTCCTCCCAATAAAAGAGGAATATGTTTATTCAGCATGTCAGCTACAGGTTTTTTAAGGCAAAATTGTTCTTAATAACTTAGTAGTGTTTAATCTGGCTGATGAGTCACTGCTTGGTCACTGAAGATATATCTTTCAGGCAACAATAATTACCTGTTTAAAGTTCTGTGTAGTTGTGCAGATCTTCAAAATGCTGACTCAGTTTGATGAGCATGATGGGTGTTAACTTCAGTGTCCCAGGATGCCAGGTTCATTGAGGTCTAATTCACTTAGGATCAGCTTTTAGACTCAGTTAAGACATTTAGAAGTAGGCTATACCAGTCACATAGGAGTAGTGAGGATGGTTGTGGCCTGCCTAGATTTTTGAAGAGATATGATGTTGGAAGTCTACAGGAAACTGGTTGTGTTGGATGGATTATGATTTTTTTTTACTGGAACTTTATCCAGTTATCTTGCTATTTAATATTTGCATTGATATTACTACTCTCATCTTTGCCTGAGACTGTTTTTCTTCCCCACTGGATATTAGAGGAAGGAATGTACTGTAGACTGAATGTTTGTATCTCCCCATAACTCTTATGTTGAAGCCTCATCCACAGCGTTATGGTATTTGGAGGTGGGAACTTTGGAAGGTAATTACGTCATGAGGATTGAGCCTTTATGCAAGGGACTAGTGCCCTTATAGAAGAGTCTCCAGAGGGCTCCCTCACCCTTTCTGTGATGTGGGGACAGTGAGAGAAGATGGCTGTCTATGAGCCAGGAAGCAGGCTCTTACCAAACACAGTATTTTCCAGTGCCTTGATCTTGGACTTCCCAAGCTCCAGAACTATGATAAATGTTTGTTGGTTAAGCCACCCAATCTATGGTAGTTTTGTTAGAGCAGCCCCAATGGATAAGACTAGGAGGGAGCATCATTACTCACTTCTGATGATAACACCCAGGAAGCCTGAGTTTTCAGTGAACTCCCATTTGCCTATGGAGAAAGGATTTGCACTAGTTTTCTTTGAAACAAGGAAATTAGTCCTTACTTAGTCTGTTTTTGCCCCCTTATTTTGGAATCTGTCTTTACTGACCACACTATCAAAGTTTGTTCTTGCCTTGATAATTCTCTAATAAAGGCCTGGTGTATGAATTCATGCACCAGTGGGGTCTCTTCGCCTGGTCTGCGGGATCGGGCTGAAACTGGCTCTTTGACATCCCCCAGATTGTGAGAGGGTCCAGGCCAGGCCGAGGGACCCCACTGGTACACAGTCAAGGCCAGAGAGGGACGCAGGATGTTGGCCAGCTAGAGAGGGACTGCAGGAGGGATCCAGGTCATGTCCGGCTTGTCTTGTTCAGTCCTGATCAGCTGGATCCCAGCAGTATGCTAACCTGCCGTTCAGAGTGTCTGCCCCCTGGTGTCAGTTCACATCATATTAACTGGTCAATTGGTCGACTGTCTGCCTTCTGATGGTCAGTGTACATCATAGCAAGCGGTTGAGCAGCCTTATCATATCATTAGCATATTACATTTTGATTGGTTGAATGGATGACCAGATGACTGGACACTTAGCATATTAGGCTTTTATTATATAGGACTAGTGGCCCAGTGCATGAATTCATGCACATTGAAAGGAAATTAATTAGAAAAAATACTTTAATATCGCTATTTGCCCTTTCTCTATAATAGAAGTGACAACCAAATTCACGATCGACAATGACAGAAGGAAACACGTGTGTGATTGGCACCA
Source organism: Murina feae (assembly GCA_004026665.1). Classification (NCBI taxonomy): domain Eukaryota; kingdom Metazoa; phylum Chordata; class Mammalia; order Chiroptera; family Vespertilionidae; genus Murina; species Murina feae. The sequence continues at coordinate 6,142 of PVJC01049478.1, read as the reverse complement.
GCAAGAGCTTGCTCAGCAAGAGCTTTATATGTATCACACATGCATGAGTCAACTTATTAGCCTTTTATAGATATAGAATAAACTTGTATAATTAGGCATACTTTCTGATTTAGCTAAACTTTTTCCAGCCCAGTGAAGCACCCCAAGTTCTCTGTCAGGTAACTGTCAGCAACACTGCAGTAAATATCAACATGAAACAGATTGTTATTGTAGATCATGCAGGGAGAACAAAGGGTGAAATATTTCACTGAAGCAGAATTTACTATATTCTGCACAGTGAGAAAACCTGAAGTCATTTTAAAGGTCCACCATTTCTTCTTTTCAGTTGAGTCAAGTTTCTAAGCTTTCTAAACCTCTGTTTTCTGGCTAATGAAAAGAAAAGAAATCTACCAAGTCTCCTATCCACCGAGTCCAGGATTGCTGTGAAGATCAAATGAGATGAGGCACAGGAAAATGCTTCACAGACATTTGGATACAGTGTAAAATGTTTCCACTTGGCTATAAAGCAAGTCATGTTCTTGGGCTGAAGAAACTCCAAGGAGGCTAGTTGCTAGGGAGAGGAAGCTGAGTGTTGCTATGTGATGTCATTACCTGGATGGACACTTAGCATATTAGCCTTTTATATATAGAGATTATACAGTTTCTTTTCTTTAAATTATCAATCCCAGTCTGTAATTATCCTATTTGATAGTTTATGTGCTTATTATGTGCTTCTCCACTAGAATGGAGGCTGCATCAAGTGTCTATGAGGTCTGCTTTTGCTCACCACTCTTTCCCAGCATCCAGCCCTATGACTGAGACAAACAGGGGCACAGTAGTTACTGGTTGAATGAATGAATGAGTGTTTATAAAATATTCAAAGTTAAACTAGTGAATGATGTTCACACTCTGCCCATATCTCCTTGCCATGCTATGCAGGGCACACCAGCTCTCATCAACTGCTAATACCTGCAGTTAATTTTCTGAGGGCTTTATTTATTTTATTTTATTTTTGCTTTCCATCTACACATCAGACTGGAAGTGCCTGGAATTGAGCATATTCTTGGGAGAAGACCTCTATCACTGACTGATTGGAGTTGGTGCAGAGATACCCTAGCTCCTTTGTCCCTTGGGTGAGATAATTCTGAAATATTTTATACTACCTCTCAGAATTGCCATAGCAGAATTAAACTTCAACCACTCAGTGTGTTAGCTGTCTCAACTCTGCATCCTTTTACTTGCTCTACTTCCCAACCCAAATCCTTTACTATTTTCCCATTATTCCCCCCAATAAACCACTTGGACCTAAAACCTTTCCTCAGAGTCTGCCTTTGGACAACCCAAATCAACACATATAGAAAAAAAAAGTTCACAAAGTTTTATAAGTTTTCTGGACTATTTCTAAATGAGGAAGCATACACTATTTTGAAACAAAAGTAAGTTGTCTTATAATTGTCTTTTGATTAGCTTATATATTAAAGGCATAACAATTAAACATGTTATTCTATTAAATTACCTTTCTACTCTTCCAACTTTAGTGTTTAATACATATTGCATTTCCAGATCACCATCTGGGCAATTGGAAATGTGCATTTTGTGAGTCACCATTCAGAAATGTGATCAGTCATTTAGCATACATACTATATGAAAAGCAACGAAGCCCTTTTAGGGGACACAAAGTTTATACTTATTCCTCAAGAGGACAATTAGGTAGTGAAGAGAAGCCCATATACATATACACGGGGTCAGCACTTTGCAGCTCTCTTAAGGAATGTGCTATGGAGTTCCAAAGTACAATCAGAAGAATTCTGGTGAGACACCATGCAAGACGGAGCTGAAAGGATAAGAAATTCTGCAGAGGAAACATTGTGGACACACACAGTAATGCTCACAAGTACAAAGTATGATGAGAGGAAAAATTTTATTCTGATTTCACGGAAGGAGGGGGTAATGATACATAAGATCAAAAGACAAAAATAAACAATTCTGAAATAGTTTAAATTAAGATGAAAAGGTCACAAAAGTTAGAACAAAAAGTAACAATTTTAGTGGGTTACTGCCCTCCTCATAGGGAAATCCTTAGCTGGTTCTTTGGTATCACCCATTCCCAAACAAGTTCCATACCCTCTGACCTGGGGAACTTATAGTCTATAAACTTTTTGCAACTACTGCCATCATTGCATGAAATCATCTCAAAACAGTATGTACACGAATGGTTATGGCTGTGCGCCAATAAAACTTTTTTTTTTTTGCAAAAAATAGCCAGTTGTATTTGGCCCATAGGCCAAATTTTGATGACTCTGTGATAGACTAATTCTAACCCACATTAAAATGTGTCAAATGACTTATTCTTTTATTAGGTAACATTTGGATTTAAACTCAGTCTTTAATATTGTACTTTAACATGAAGGAAGTAACTGAACCAGAGGAGAATGTTGGGGATGGGGAGATAGAATTTCTGGTGCCTATCCAATGGTATTGGAGATATAAATATATATATTTATATATTTATATATAAATATATTTATATATATATTCAAGTCCTTTGGGTTTGAGACTCATGATCTCAGTACAGAGCTCTAGAACTATAACAAAAGAGAGGATAGAATTGAACAGTTGACAGAGTAGTATGAGCCAGTTCAATCATATATTGATAGCATAGTAAGGTTATTATGTGTTAATATTGGGGAGAGTTTTAGTTTGCTAGGGGCTGCCATAAGAAAGCACCACAGACTTAGTGGTTCATACAACATAAATTTATCTTCTATTTATGAACGAAAGTCAGAGATCAAGGTGTTGGCAGACTGGTTTCTTCTGAGGCTTTTCTCCTTGACTTGTACTAGTAAATGGCTGTCTTCTCTGTGTGTCTTCACATGGTCTTCCCTCTGTGCATGTCTGTGTCCTAATTTATCTATATAAAACCCTAATATATAGGAACAACTGAACAACTGGTTGCTATGACATGCTCTGACCTCCAGGGGACATGCATGGAACATGGAAGGCAGGTTGTAAAGTGCGGAACATGGCAGATGTCAGCCGCAGTGGGATGGTGGAGTAGGTGAGCGGGAGTGCCAGACCAAGGTGGGGTGCTAGTTGCTGTTGTTGGGGAGCCTCTGATGGTTACTGAAAATTCTTTGCTCCCATGTGCCACAGTCCTGCCTGTGCTTGCATCTGCTGCCAGTGCCTAGTGCCAGCCCTGAACACTCAACGCAGTCAGGGTCAGGGAGTGTGAGTGGCAGCTGCCCGCCCCAATGGCCCCTCAGGGCTTCTCCACCTCTCCTAGATCCTGAGGGATGATCAGGGCCAGTAGCCATCTCTCGCACCCACTGCCAGCGCCAGGGCCACTGCTTGCACCTACTGCAGGCACCGGCGCCATTCCGATCGCTTGGTGCCAGTCCGATTGCTCAGCACTGTCAGTGGGTATGAGCAGTAGCTGCTGGCCTCAATTGCCCCTGAGAGCTTCTCCACCTCCCCCTGCTCCTGAGGGGTGATCAGGGCAGCAGCTGCTGGTCACACCTGCTGCTGGCACCAGCCCCAATAGCTCTGTGTCATCACCAGATGCGAGTGGGGCAGGTGCTGTCAGTGCATAGGACAGGCAGCATCAGGAGTGGGGCTGCCGGCAGAAGGGGAACTGGGGGCTGTGATGGAAGGGGCTGGGTGGGGGTGCAAAGGATGGGCCAAGACCCATCCCTGTGTCCACAGCAGCCTCGTGGCCCACAGTTCCTTTCAAAGTGCATGAATTTGTGCACTGAGTCCCTAGCCTCTTTGTAAGATTGTGAGTCATATTGGATTAGGGCCTATTGTACTGACCTCATTTTAACTTAACTACCTCTTTAAAGATCCTGTATTTACATATAGTCACATTCTGAAGTATATGAAGTTAGGACTTAAATATATAAATTTGGATTGGGGGACATAATTTATCCTATAGTGGGGAGATAAAGAGTAATAGGGCATGTAAATAGGTATATGGTTTACACTTACATGAGATGAAGTCAAGTTCATCGGATCTCAATGATGTGCAAAGGAGCAAAAGAATAGGAGGTAGAAGGACCAGAGTAGGCTGAGCAGAAAAAAAGAGAAACAGAATAGAAGCTGGAGGTAGTGGTGGAAGAAAGAGAAGAGAATTACAAAGGTCAGGAGAAAGAGTATAGGGTGGTTTCAGAAAGAGTATAGAGTGGTTTCAGAAAAGAAAACATTGTACCCTAAAATGGTGAATGGATAACAATGATTAGCAGAGGGGTTGGATCATAGCAAGTGAATGTCAAGATGGCTTAATGGTTGAAAAACAGTGGCCAAACATTTGAAGAAGAGAGAACAACTATTCATACCTATTTTCCCCAAGAAAAATGCTGATCATACTCTCCATTAAGAAAAGTTGCAAGCTAAGTTTAGACAGAGGCAAGTAAGTATATTTTTTAAATGTGGGAGAAACAGGTTTATGGTGACTTAAAATTTGATGGAATATATTACAAGTCTACTTATGTTCCTCATTGACATCAAGGAAGCTTTATATCACAGTATTTGTTATCAAATAATAAGGAAACTAGATTTTTACTCTTAAGTCTAACAGTTTTAGCCCCAGGTTCCTCACTGGGACTAAAGAGATAAAAATGACCTCTCTCCAGAAGGAGTTTACATGTGCTGTTGTCCCAAGTAGATCCTGGGAAAGGATCTGGGGGTTTACCTAAGGCATCCCTTGAGATAAACTTTAACCATGCAGGCATGGCATATTCAAGTAAGTTGCTAGCGAAGAGGCTACTCTGCGTAAGCAGGACCAAGGACAGGCCTAGGACCAAAAAGACCAGAAGCTTTAATTTCAGTTTTAAGTATACACAAAATAATTCAGTTAACTGCTGGAGGAATTACACCACATGAAACATATGTAGTTGTACATCACACAGCACTTTATTACTCACACAAGTTCCTGATGCTGTAGGTGCAGGCTTAATGGGTGATCCCGGTGGTGCTGTCTGGGGTCTGGCAGCTGGGCTGGTCTGGTCCGGATGCAGAAGGCCGGCGTTCCTCACCCAAGAGCTCACTCATGTCTGAGTCAGGAGGTACTGGCCATTCTTCTGTTGTCTGGCAGAAAGGGGAGTGTGGAGTGGCATTGCTTGCCGGACTGACAAGAGGATGTTCCTTTGTGGCTGTCTCCACAGGTGAGCACTTGGCTGGTCAGGACCCCCATTTTTAAAGCCTGTACTGCACCTGCAGCAGTTCAGGTGGCTATCAGTGAGTTACGTCAATGCACATATGTTAATCTCAAACAGGGAGAGGGGCTACATGTGGTTATCTAGGGAGAGTACATCACTCACTCAAATGATTATCTTGACAAGTCACTCTGAGTCAGTTACTGAAGTTCAGATCCGTATCTATGAGGGGCACACGCTTCTGGGCGAAGGGGAATGTGTCCTTATAATACCATGCTTTAAGTTTCAAGGAAAGTTAACTCAAACATTTTAAAACATTTTTTAGAAATTTTCAAAGCATTTTTAAACATTTCTATATATTACTACAACAGCTGTTCAATTTTTATTTTAATATATAGGGCATGTAAGCAGGTATGTGGTTTGTGCTCATATGAGGTGCAATCAAGTTAATCTGATCTGCCATTCAAATCTACTGTTAGTGAATTTTTATTTCAGTTATTGTATTTTTAATGCCAGAATTTGCATTTGTTTTTTTTCTTTATAACAAATATAATTTATATCTCTTTATTTTTGTTCTCTTATTTTTGTTAATCCTCACCTGATGATATTTTGCCATTGATTTTTTTTATTAATTACATACAGTTTTACAAAGATTAGTACATATATCTCTTTTTTTCCCTGCCCTTCCGCCCGCCTCCCCTACCTCCCAGTGTTTGTGTTCATTGGTTATGCTTAAATGCATGCATAAAAGTCCCTTGGCTGATCTGTTACCCCCTACCAATTCTCCCTGTCCTTGTTGCTGTAATTAGACAGTCTGTTTGATTCTACTCTGCCTCTGTATCTCTTTTTGTTCACCAGTTTATAATGGTTACTAGGGGCCCGGTGCACAAAAATTTGTGCACTCGGGGTGGAGGGAGTCCCTCAGCCCGGCCTGTGCCCTCTCATAGTCTGGGACCCCAGTCTTCCAGGCACCTTTTGTGTGTGTGTGTGTGTGTGTGTATGTGTGTGTGTCA
>PVJC01049477.1:0-12115 GCA_004026665.1 Murina feae | reverse complement strand
GTTAGGGTTAGGATTAGGGTTAGGGTTGGGGTTATGGCTCTGTCCAGGATACTGTTAGGGTTAGGGTTAGGATTATGGCTCTCGGAAGGATAATGTTAGGGTTAGTGTTAGGGTTATGGTTAGATTTATGGCTCTAGCCAGCATACTATTAGGGTAAGGGATTAGGGTTAGGGTTAGGGTTGTGGCTCTTCCCAAAATATTGTTTGGGTTAGAATTAGGGTTAGTGTTTTCTTTAAGGTTAGGGTTATGATTTAGGATTAGGGTTAGGTTTTAGGTTTAGGGTTAGGATTTCATGTTAGGGTCATGATTTAGCGTTTAGGTTAAGGTAGGATTTCTGGTCATGGTTAGGGTTGGGTTTAAGATCTCAGGTTTGGTTTCAGGTTAGGGTGTAGGTTAGGATCCAAGGTTAGGGTTATAATTTAGGGTTTTGGTCAGAGTCAGGTTTCAGGTTTAGGGTTTGGGTTAATGGTTACCGTTAGGGTTAGAATCAGAGTTTTGAATTATGATTTGGGTTAGGGTTACTATTTCGGGGAAGGGTACATTCATTGCTGTAGCATCTCAAATATTTTCTTCTCTTTATTTGTATTTATTAAGTTTTGAGTTTTACTTTTTAAAATTCTGTATTTTCTCATTTTTATTGAGCCCTTATCACTAAACAAAGAGCTCACATACATATGTATAATTTGATGTTTAGAACATGTGCCGACACCTGTGTTCTTCATTACATGCAAGATAATAGACATCCAACAGCGCCCAGTGTCCTGGTGTCTGTTTTAGGTGAGAACATACAGCGTGCGTGCGCAGTGCCGCATTGCTGACACATCCTGAAGTCCACATGCGGCGTTGGTAACGCTCAGCATAGTCAATGCTCCACGGGAAACTCAGTGTGTCTTCTGCTCTTGTTGGGTGAAGTGTTCGATAACTCTCAAGTCTGTTCATTGTTTCATGTTGTTGTTTAGCTCATGTATTTGTGGACTTTCTGACACTTGTTCTATCAGTGAGTGGATTGTTGTCCATGTCTCCTTTCAATGTGGACAGTTTTTGCTGTGTGTGTTTCGAACCCCTGATAGGAGTCGCCTAACCCTATGGAATTGTGAGTCCCCTGTTGTCACTGCTGGCGTTGCCCACCGCTGAGTGTCGGGAGTCTGAACCAGCCACTGCCATGAACGCCATCTGCATGGGGCACTGTCTCCCTGATGTCTAACTAGGACAGACGTGAGCATCTTTGCTAAGAGATGAACATCAATTAGGGCCTTCCAGGTGTCTGAGCAGGACACTGGGAGGACGGAGCCCCCCAGGCCCACCCTGCATCACCCCAATGCAGCAGCTCCCCGAGGAGCAAACCCAGTGCCTCGTCTGGATGCCTAGAATCTTCTCAGACAAGAAGTGGCTGTGACCATTTTTAACATGAACACAATTATCTCAACACAAAAGGAGGAAAAGGATTCTGTAGACACGTCTCTGCCTAATTCATTCACACAAAGTAGATGTGAACAAAGCTAGTTTAGGGTCTGAAACCTTTTCCTCGTGGGAACCAAAATGTGAGCATTTCACACGGAAACCAGGCAGTGAGCCCAGGGAGGAGTCAGGTGAGCGGCGGGCACTGGGTCTGAGTCACGGCCGCTCCCCTCCGACTCCATGGAGGGACATGTGGCCGCACTGTGCACACTCCTGCCTGTGCTCCGGGATGGAGGTCGGCTCAGAACACACGAGTATGTGTGTGTGCGTGCGTGTGTGCCTGCATGTGTGCGCCTGCATGTGTGCACGTGTGTTTGTGCAGGTGCGCGCGGGTTATAACAAAATAAGCTGTAGCTTTGGGTCCGCAGGTGCCCTGCGCGGTGGACGCGGCGGGGTCCGTGATGACCCGCGAGGCGACAGCACATCAGTGGCCCTATCGGAGGGAGAGACGTCCTTTTCCCTAAAACCCAGGGAAGTCTGTGCGGAGGCTCAGCCCCCGGAAGGCCGCCCCCCACCCCTGTGGAGGAAACATTTACAATCTGGGCGCCCTGTCTCCCCGGAAAGTTCCTGTGGAAGAGGATGGCGGAGCCCCCGCCTGGGAGCTGCTCGCGTCTCCAGAAGCGGAACCAGGACTGTCCTGGGCGGAGGCTCCGGGAAACTAGCAGAAAGGAGCCCTTCCTTCCTTCAGGGTTTGATTGGCAGACGGTCCGCTGGGGCCTCTCCGGGGAGGTGGCTGGGCCGCCCGCGACCGCACCCGGGGTCCCGGATGGTGCTCCTCCGGCCTCCGCCCTGGGGCTCGGGGCGCGTGGACCCCGCGTCGCTCCCGCACGAAGAGGCGGACATGTATGTGCACGTGTGTCCGTGGTCCGACACGTTCCTCCGGGTTGACTTTCCACCGAGAGCGCAGCTCCCTCGCCTACAGCGCGCTTCAGGGCGTCTGTTCCCCCAAGACGCGCACGGAACTCCTGCCCCATCCTCCGCGTTTTCCTGCAGCAAATGCAAAACTGCAGTAAAACAGTCAAATGCTTGGATTCTGAATTCTCATCGCGCGTTCGGGAGCGTCCAGCCGCCACGCGGTCCCCTTTCCCGCTGCGTGAGGCCGCGCGGGGCCAGGAGGGGCGGGGGACAGGCGGAGCCACCCCACCGCCTTGTGAACCAAGGAACAGCCAAACCCTGAAGAACTGCCGTGAGTTTATTTGAACCAAACTGTCAACAGTGGCGGGAAGGGACCTCAGTGCTTTGAGACCAGGCTCTGCAGGGGCTTCCAGCTGTTTCCATAAATTTCCATCCAAGGAGCTGTAAGCGGGCCACATGAAATCGCTGGTGAGAGGGTAGGGAGGCGGGAGAGAGGAGGGGGCCTCTGGGGTGGGGTAGAAGTAGGATGACGGACACCTGCTTCTTTCACTCAGGTGGTGCAGGAGCGTTCACCATCACTGCTAACATGACAACGACAACAGGGGTTTGTGGTTGCTGCCCTGAGGCGTCTGGGAAAGTTTCCCTGACGTCCTACAGGTGTGCTATCTTAGATCAAACAGACCAATAGGATCAGGAAAGGTCCAAGTTGATCTTTGTCGGGGAAGTTACTGGCCTAGGACATGACTATCCATTATGAGCTGCTTTTTAACCAAAGGTGTTAATTTCAGACCATCCTTTGTGATTATTTTAGGTCTGAGTTTGCAAGGCCGCCAGGAAGGAAGGGAGGAAGGGAGGAAAGGCAGCAGGATGGAAAGAAGGGAGGGAGGGCCCTAACCAGTTTGGCTGAGTAGATAGACCACTGGTCTGTGGATTGAAGGGTCCTGGGTTCGATTCCGGTCAAGGGCGTGTACCTTGGTTGCGGGCACCTCCCAGTGGGAGGTGTGCAGCTGAGGGATGTTTCTCTCTCATTGATGTTTCTAATTCTCTATCACTTTCCTTTCCTCTCTGTAAAATAAATAAATAAATAAATGAAATATATTTTTTTTAAAAGGGAGAAAGGGAGGGAGGGAGGAATGGAGGGAGGGAGGGAGGAAAGGAAGGAGGGAGGAAGGAAGGGAGGATGGGAGGGAAGAATGAAGGAAGGATGGGAAGGAGGGAGGGAGGAAAGGAAGGAGGGAGGGAGGAAGGGAGGGAGGATAGAAGGCAAATGGACCATCTTTATAAGCAGCAGCAATGGCTGAGCTCCCTATGGCTCCTCGGAGATGCTCCCAGGAAATGGATGGCAGAGGCTCCTGTAGTTGGTACCTCAGTGAGGACTTGGCCAGTAACTATGGACACACTGGTGGGCATGGCAATGAGCTCCGTCTCCTTTTCCCTCCACTCTGGGCAGCTGAGTTCTGAGCCTCCTCTTCAAGGCCCAGACATGCCTCCAGAGGCTTGAGCACTGAGCCTGTTGCTCCTGACTCCCTCTGTACCCACACACGAATTTTGTGCACTGGGCCTCTAGTCCTATATAATAAAAGCCTAATATGCTAAGTGTCTGGTCGTAACTGCTCGCTATGACGTGCACTGATCACCAGGGGGAAGACACTCTGACCTATAGGTTAGCTTGCTGGGGTCCGGCCAATTGGGGCTGAGTGAGATGGGCCAGACATGCCCTGGAGCCTTCCTGCAGTCTCTCCCAGCTGGCCAACCTCCCTCGTCCCTCCCCAGCCCCATTCATGCACCAGTGGGGTCCCTCAGCCTGGCCTGTGCCCTCTCACAATCCAGAACCCCTCAGGGGATGTCGGAGAGTCGGTTTTGGCCTGATCCCACAGGCCAGGCCAAGGGACCCCACTGGTGCATGAATTCATGCACTGGGCCTCTAGTGTAATATAATTAATATCATAACATAACATAACAACATAACATAACATAACATAACATAACATAACATAACATAACATAACAACATAACGTAACATAACATAACATAACAACATAACATAACATAACATAACATAACAACATAACGTAACATAACATATACACTTTTTTTTCCTCCAGAGAGGGAGAGGGAGAGAGAGACAGACACATCAATGATGAGAGGGAATCATGGATCAGCTGCCTCCTGCAGGCCCCTTGGGCATATGCTATGACTGGGAATCGAACCCTGACCTCCTGGTTCATAGGTCAATGCTCAACCACTGAGCCATGTTGCTGGGCGAGATCATATGTATTGACTCTAATTTAGGGGCCTGGTTGGGGTCTTGGAGCTGGCTCTATGGGGTGGGGTAATGTGGAGAAGAAGTGCAAAGAAGGAAGACACTCCAATCTCACAGAGTTTGACTTCAGTCCCACAGGCATCCCAACCTGGTCTCTGCGCGGACCTTCCTTATTGACGGACCTCCCACCTCTTGACAGGATCCGGTGGGAAATGCAGCCTCCACTGCGGAGTTCCACCAACTTTGGCTCTGCCCTGAGTTCTGGACGGTTTAGCGGCCACTGCGCTGCACAAACCTTGCTGAGGCCGTGGCTGATCTGGTTGGAGGTCCTGGAGCGGAGATAGGCCTGCTGTCCCCGAGAAACACAGAAACTGGAGAAAAAAGGAAACTATTAGGTTCCGGCTTCAGTGTCTCCACATCAGAACCCAACTTCACAAGCACATGGTAGTGGGGTAGTTAGTTCTGCAAAGAAAATAGGACTTTTACAGGATTAGTTGATCTTGGTCTTTAGTTGCAAGAAGGGAACTTGGCGTGTTGGCTGGTGGTTCCCAGGACCCAGCAGCCTGGTTCCCACGGTCACCTGTGGGGTGTCTGGGAGCTGCTGGCAGGTCCCCCAGGTCAGTCCCAGCCAGGCCCCAGCCCAGAGCATGGTGTTAGCAAGAGGCTGGTCCGTGGCTGGGCATTGGGGGCGGGGGTGTGCACAGAAATGGCAGCTCCTGTGCTGCTTCTGATGTCACTCGTCGGGCACCACTGTCCAAGCCAGCTCCTCTCAGGGTCCCTCACGCCCTTCCCTGTCCCCATGGTTTGCATCGTATCCCTGTGCCTGTCCCTCGTTTTCCCTGTGAGATGCTCCCCATTCCTCAGGCTCACCCAGTACTCACCTCCCTTGCCTAGTCTCCCGCCCGCCCATCCAATGATGCTGCTGCCTCCTACCTGCTGCAACTCCCCCAGTTCCTCACGTGCCTCCAGCGCCGGGCCCCACGCCCTCTGCCTGGAACATTCCCGCTCACAGCACCAAGGCTGATTGAAGGGCGTGGGGAGGATGAGGAACTGGACGTGAGCACTCGCACCCCCGCCTGCTGGGCCTCCTTCCGCAGGGCTCGGTGGCTGTCTCCGGGTCCAGCAGCAGGACTGCCACTTAGCAGGCCTCATAAACGGCTCCGGGAAAGTGCAGAGAACATGGGACACTTGTGACGAGAGCCTCCCCGCCCAGCCTTGTGCTATTTTACATCCAAGAGTCAAGTGAAATGATCAATTGTTCCTTTTGTGGCTCATTCTTCCTGAGTGACCTCTGCCTCGCAGGCAGGGCTCCCCGGCCGCACTGTCTGTGCTGCTTCTGTTGGATAATCTGTCCCAGGACATCGCAGACTTTTCATGAAAAGACGATTTTGTTCAGTGGCTACTGCACCGTCTGTCAGCATCAGTGAGTAAAGTAAACTACTCACGTGGAGCTTGAATCAGTGGTTGCCTTGGATGATATGCAAACACCTGCCCAAATGCCACATCCCACCTCGGCTTCAGGAGATTCTTGCATAATCCAACAGCCCTGGCTTAATCGCTTGAAAAATCAAATGTTCTTGAAGCTAAAAAAAATACGTAGATCATGATGTTTACTCACGATGAATATTGAACAGAGTTTTACACAATCATTAGAGTTCCAAGGCGCGTGACTCTGAAATTGAAGAATTTCAATTCGTGGAAACAGTACAGTCTAACCCCACTTCCCTAGGGTCCAGGCACCGGCACCCGCAGGCTAGAGGCCTGAGAAAGAATGAGCGATTCTGGAAAAGCAACTTCCCATCTTCCCGCCCAGTGACCTGGAGGCTCCGGCACCTTCAGAGAAAACTCGGCAGCAGAGGAAGCGCCCGCCCAGTCTCCAGGCCCCAGCAGGGCAACGTCCTCTCCCGAAGGCCCTGTGCGCAAGCTGCTGGGGGTGGGAATGCGGGCGGACATGTTCCTGCCCATGGAGTCAGCGCCAGGAGAGGAGACGAGAGCGAGGGACAGACCAGAGGGCTGCAGGGGCTGCAGGGGGCCTTCAGCCGAGGGGCGGTGACCACAGGAAGCTCCAGCTCCACCTGGGCTAGGGACCCCCAGAAGGTGGATCACAGGGGCTCACAGGGGCGCGAGCTCGGAGCGCAGTGGCGCAGGACCCTTTACGATGCTCTGCTCGCGGACGGGAGTTACCAGGAGTGAAATCAGTCCTCGTGGCCGCGAGGGCATTGCTGTGGAATATTCAGGGCATTTGACAAATGAGTGTTTTTATGCTTTCAGAGAGGAAGGGAGCGGTAGGGAGAGACATCAGGATGAGAGAGGATCCCTGGTCGGCCACTAGCCAAGAGAACATCAAATGCACCATCGCCCCATCTGCACTGACCGCCTCCACCCCCACTGCAGCCGTGGCCTCCACCACTGGCTTCTCCCCGGCAGAGGGACTTCTCACACGGGAGCAGGGCCCCAGGTTGTAAAACTCCCTCTGCTTCCCGTTGCTCGTAGGGTAGAATCTGAAGTCCTTCGCCCAGGTCTGCAGCTCCCACCCCCTTCAGACTCCCCCTTCCTCGCTCTCCCCACGCCTCCTCGCCTCCTCTCCGCTGAGTCCAGCCTGCCTCTGCCCGGCTCCTCCAGGGCCGCCCAGGTGGTCCTCCTGTCTAGCTGTGGCCACCACAGGGAGGCTACCTTTCCCCACAGGTGGAGGACGCAGTTGGTGGTAGAATGAAGGAGGGGCCCTGAGCGGTGCTCAATGGTTAGAGCGTCAGCCTGTGGACTGAAGGGTCCCGGGTTCAATTCCAGTCAAGGGCACCTACCTGGGTTGCAGGCTCCATCCCAGTCCTGGCCGGGCCTGTGTGGGAGGCAACCAATCGATGTGTTTCTCTCACATCGATGTTTCTCTCTCTGTGCCCCCCTCCCTTCCACTCTCTCTACAAATCAATGGGAAAATATCCTCAGGTGAGGAGTCACCACAAAAAAGAAAAGCGTGAGGGAGTGCCCACGCCCCACCTCCGTCCTGGCACCTCTGGTCCCGGCCTCTGTGAGGACAGGGGTCGGAAGGAGTTAAGTCCCCGCCTCTGCCTGCAGCATCCAGAGGCACCAGCACCTGCAAAGCTATGGCAGCGCCTGTGGCCAGGAGGGGGTGACGATGGCCTTGCAGTGTGGAGGCCTGTCCATCAGCACTGGAGGCGCCTCTCCGCTGGGAAAGGGAAAGGCTAGAGCTTTCCGCCTCTGAATCTTTAAAGACCTCGGCGTGTCTTCTGAATTATGGTCTGAAAAGAGCAAAACCATTCAAGTCACTGATTACAGGGGCGGATGCTGCAGACAAAACCCACGTTCCCACGCCCTCTGGGCTGATGAGGACGCGAAGTCAAACCTTAGTTCAGAAACGCAGGCCGCAGGCGCCGCTATGGCTGATGGCGCGGCTTCCCTTTGCCACAGGGCAGCCTCAACACTCTGCATCTTGAAGAAGTGACACCCCCAAATAGGAGCATTAAATCAAAAAAGACTTACTAGGAGAAAAAAGCTTAACAGCTGCTAAACAAATAGGAAAATTACACAACTTTGATGGAAAAAGAAGCCAGAGCCTGCCTTCGCCTACAAAGAAAAGTCTATAAAAACACATTTTTTCTCAAAGAAGGAAAGAAAACGCCCGGCTGGCGTGGCCCAGTGGTTGAATGTTGACCCGTGACCCGGGAGGTCGCGGTCCAATTCCTGGTCAGGGCCCAGGCCCAGGCTGAGGGCTCGATCCCCAGGGGGCATGCAGGCAGGTGGTGGGGAGAGCAGGTATGATAAAACGCACTCCTCATTTCTGTCCTCCGCTTCCCTTTTTCATGCAGATTTAAGCTATGCGTTTAGGACAGAAATCTTGAGAAAGGGGGAGCCATGCCTCGTGGCAGGGAAACGTCCTTTAGAATCAAAGAGCTTTGGTTGGAGCTGCAGCTCTACTATTGCCATGCAGCTCGGTGAACCTTTTTCCAGTTACGTCATCTGTGAAATGACATGGCATGTCCTGGCAGTGTTGTGGGAAGACTTGACTAGTTAAGGCATGTGCAAGTGCCATTCCAGGGCAGGCAGCAGAGGAGCTGGTCAGTAGGTCAGTTTCAGCTCCCTAGGTATTCTCTTTGCAGGCTGATTTCATGTCTATTTACCTTCCCAAACCCCTCTCTACAATCCTCAGCTCTTTACCTGGTACATGTCATCACAGTACAAATGTTTAATTACTAAAGAGTGAATGAATGCATGAATGAGTGCATGGATGGATGGATGGGTGGATGGATGGGTAGAAAGGTAGATGAGTCGATAAGTGGGTGGATGGATGGATGGGTGGGTGGATGGATGGATAAGTAGATAGGTGGGTGGATGGATGGATGGATGGATGGATGGATGGATGGATGGATGGATAGATGAGTAGATAGGTGGATGGATGGATGGATGGATAGATGAGTAGATAGGTGGATAGATGGATGGATGGATGGATGGATGGATGGATGGATGGATGGATGGATGGATGAGTAGATAGGTGGGTGGATGGATGGATGGATGGATGGATGGATGGATGGATGGATGGATGGATGGGTGGATGGGTGGGTGGATGGATGGATGGGTGGATGGATGGATGACTAGATAGGTGGGTGGATGGATGGATGAATGGATGGTTGGATGGATGAGTAGATAGATGGGTGAATGGGTGGATGGATGGATGGACAAATGGACGGATGAATTTCTGGATGTGTCTCCTGGTCTCCAGTCTGCTAGAATGTCCTTTCTCTGTGCTCTTCTAGCAATTTCCACTTACCTCTCTGACAAGCTGTCTCTTTATTTTGAAGCCTCATGAACTCTTTCTTCCTCAGTTCATGAGTTGCTGCAGGATTGCTGGCTGATTTCTTAACATTGGGTAAGGCTCAAAAAAAGGAGGAGATGGTGTTAGCACAGTACAAATTGGGAGTTTCTTAAAAGCAGTCGGTACGTAATTGAAAACTAATTGAATGTTCTAATCCATATGCATGAAAAACAATTTGCATTGCTTCATTATTTAAAAGCAGAATAAAGATGAGGATGTGGTGGGGATCTATATGAGGAGCGTTCCTCTGAGAATATTCACAAAAAAATACAGCTTAGCTCCTTAGATCTCAGAAAGAGAGTCTGGAAATACCTAGAGTTTTATTTATTCGGATTAATAAAAATGTATAGAGTAGGTGTATCCACATTGTGACTTATAACCTAGCTCCAACCTTAAGCTTGTTTCCCATAGACAGAAAAACAACTCAGTGTTCAAAATAACTCACAGGGAAGCCTCTGAGACTGCGAGGCTAGTAGTTCCAGAATCTTTGCTGCCTCAGAAAAGCAAGAGGAATTCAATGGCAGGACATGAACACCTCCCCCGGTATTATCTTCAGTCTGGCCGGACCCTGTGCCGGCCATTTGACGCAAATGTTGCCACTTAAGTTAGATGGGATTCCAATCGGTACTCTCTGCCGATGGTCTCGCTTGTCCTCTTGCTACAGGGCCCATTGCAGCCACAAAGTGAGACCCATCACGCCCGAGTAGCCTGAGAGCCTGGTGTTCTTCCTGGTTTTACTGTCCTTGATGAAAATGTTATTTACAGGGAGGCCGACTTCTGACATGATGGAGAAACCAGGAACCAGATTTGCTTCCTGTCTTACACAACTACAAAGAATGAGAAATTCCTGGCCGGCTGGTGTGGCTCAGTGGTTGAGCGTCGACCTAGGAACCAGGAGGTCAGGGTTTGATTCCCGTCAGGGCACATGTCCGGGTCGTGAGCTCAATCCCCAGTGTGGTGCGTGCAGGAGGCAATCGATCCATGATTCTCTCCATCATTGATGTTTCTCTCCCTCCCTCTCCCTTCTCCTCTGAAATCAACAAAAATATATTTTAATAAAATATAATAAAAAGAATGAGAAATACATCTGAAACAATGGTTCTCAGGCGTGAGACCCTCTGCGCTAGACGCCTGATGCCCTCAGAGACGTGGAGCTGAGGGTGGGAAGCGCAGTCACGCCAGTGCCCCCCATTTCCTTCGGATCCCAGGCCCACTTCCTCCCTCTGCCCGAAGCCACCCAGACGCCCCGCAGCAGGACGAGGGACAAGCTCCCAACCCCAGGAACTAGGAAAGCAGTTCTCCTGGGAGTGAAGCTGGCACACGCGGGAGGGGATAGGGGCCCCCAGGGGGTAGGGGCCCCGAGGAGGTAGGGGCCCCAAGGTGGTGGGCCCACAGCCACGCGTGGTCTGCAAGGCTGTGCTCTGTGGACCCCGGCGCCCTCTTCAAGGGCCTGAGCAAGACTCACTCACTCAGCCACACTCCCCTCGGGCTCCAGGGAAGGGACTTGGGGAGGAAACGACCTCCTGCTTCAGGGCGGGCTGAGGAGAAGCCTCTGTCCCTTGTTGAGCGTCCCCTCACCCCCCGCACCCCCCTCATGCTCACACATGCGCGCACACAGCATGCAAGCCCAGGTGCACACAGACCAGATCCGAGTCTCCATTAACCTGCTCACACAGCTCCCCCCCGCCCAAAAAAAAACCGTGATGCTCCAAGACCCGGCCCAGCCCAGTCACAAACTCTGCTAGTCCGGGGCTAATCCACACGAGGGCCCAGCCTGCACCCGCGCTCCCACTTCCACAAAATCTCTCACGGTCACAGCCCCGGACAGCGGCAGCTGCCCCAGTGATGCCCAGTCGGCTCCAGTGCACCAGCTGCCTCGGTTCCCACATAACCCCTCCCGGTGCTCCCAGCCCCACAGGCGGGTACCATCCCAGGTGGCGCTGTACCCTTACTCGGTGGCCCGGGCAGCTCCGTGCACGCACCTGCACACCGTGTGCTGCTGTGACCTGTCTGGGCAGAAGGCGCGGGTATGACACGGGTGGAGCAGGTGGGAACCTGGTCTCACCACGTGTCGTGGCTCCCACGAAGGTTCATCTGAAGCAGGTCCCAGTTCTTCCTGCACAAAACCAGAACGTTTACATGCAGCCCCATGTGGCAGCCGATAAAATCCAACAACACAACTGCCAGCAGCGGCAAAAGGTGCTCGAATCGCCGCCTCCTGCTTGAAACAAGATGCGGCCTGAGACTCCGAGGCTGGTCTGTGCCCGTGAGTCTCGCAGGCTGAGAGGTGGTTGAGCTCGGAGGACCCTTTTCCTTAAAACACTTTAATGTAAAGAGCAATGGGATGGGCTCACTGAGGTCGTGAAAGGTCGCCTGCGCCACGACCGGCATCGAGGCTCGGATCCCTTCAGCAGCTTGAAACCCTTCCCAGCAGCAAGAAGCCAGCCCTAAAGCTCTCACCGCACCCTCGCTGCGAGAACACGACAACGCTGTCTACTCGGCTTCTCCAGAGTCTGCCGCCCTTGATTTGACAAAGACCTGGAAGCCCCGACAGCATCTGACCTACAGACCGAGATGTGGCGCTTTCATCCTGAAGATGGAAACCTGGTTTACTCAACACGTCCAGTGGTTTTCATTCTGCTCCCACGCAAAGTGGCCACGAGCCCTGCTCCCTCCCTCGGCCTGGAGGCGGCCTCGCGTCATGGACCTC
>PVJC01049476.1:0-12157 GCA_004026665.1 Murina feae | reverse complement strand
CCCAGGCCCTTTGCGGGGCACCAGGGAGCGGGAAAGCAAGGCTGCAGGGGCCAGGGTCCTGCTTGGCAGCTCCCCAGACCCCTTGGCGGCACCGGGAAGTGGGAAAGGAAGGCAGCAGGGGACGGGTGAGTGGGAAAGAGTTGGCGGCCTGCTTGGTGGCTTCCCAGGTCCCTTCCGGGGATCAGGGAGCAGGAAAAGGCTGGCCTGACCACGAGCCTCCACGGTGTGCCTGGGGCAGGTCCCCAGCAGGTAGACACACACAGGAGGACTGCTCCGAGCCTCAGATGCCGCTGGGAGCAGGTCCCCAGTAGACACACACACACACACACACACACACACACACACACACACACACACAAAAGGCGCCTGGCAGACTGGGGCCATCATAGGACATCCACTGAGGGGTCCCAGACTGTGAGAGGGCACAGGCCGGGCTGAGGGACTCCCTCCACCCCAAGTGCACAAATTTTTGTGCACCGGGCCCCTAGTATATTATAAAACTGTATTTTGTCTAAAGCAAGTAGATATTTTCATTTATATCTTGCATACTATTACAAAGACCATTCAATTTCCATAAGTCACTAATATGATGGTCAGACCTGTAGTTAGATAAACAAATTAAATGAAATGCAGACTGTAGGAATTACTCTTGGCTTTGGTGATATGTTAATTAAGTGAAGAGGGCATTTATTTCATAACATATCTGTATATCAAAACATCAAATTGTATATTTGTACACCTTAAATATATATAATTTTATTTTTATCATCTCCACCTCAATAAAGATGGAGGGGAAAGTATAAGATTTCTTTAGAATAGTCACAGAAGGCATTCTCCTGAAATCGCTCCCTTTGGTAAGAGTTCAGATGTATATAAAATCCTAAATTGCTCTAAGCTACCAATTGATAACTATCAATGTCTTCACACCTAATAAATATAGAACTGAGCAGCAGAAAGTTTCAAATTAATGTTTGATATTTACCAGACCTTCTTTTTGTACAGCATTTTTTAAAAGAAAATCCAAATGTTTTATTCAGTGTCAGGTCTAAAACCATTTAGTACTCGTCTCCACATCTAGACATCTGTCTATTCTTGTCAACAATAATCTCAAATTGTGTGATTCTGTGAAGAGAACTATGACCAGTTGATGAGGTAAATCAATAATAAAATGAATGCATGTGCTGGTTGCACCCAGAAAGAAAAAATTATTCTGAAATATATATTTTTTAAAATGTGGTCTATCTTAGATCTATCTTTGAGATAGAAAGATAAAAATTTCTATTGTATTTCTTTTTGAAACTCTGGCTAACCAATTTCAAGTAAAAAAGTCAGACTGCACACAGTCTTTGGCTAATAAAAATTGAGGGGAAGATCAATTTTTATTTTAGGTAATATTAGTACATCTTACATTTTTTAAGGGGAAAAAAAGACTAAAGCATAGAGAGACTAATGAAATCATTTGAGTAGAAAAGAACATGTTAAACAGATATATAAATAATGATAATCCATCTGTATCGCCTTTACTAAATTATAAACCTTTCTCTTTCAGTGTTCCCTAGATTGAAGTAGCTCATTCCCTTCCTGAGGCAAATTATTTCTCATGTAGAATCCTCAGACTATTTAAAGGGATTAAATAACTTACCAATGATCTAAAAAGAAAATTAGTATTAGAATTAATTCTAAATAATTTATTTCAATAAAGAGTAATTATGGAAAATTAATTTTTAATACTTTAATTTCACATGCTATATTGACTTGGAAGATGTAATAGTTTAGCTTTGGACTGAATGAAAAAAGAGCAATTAATTATTTTAATAATACTTCACTGTACACATAGCCTAGTCATTTTACTTGAGTAAGAATTTTTAGAATCTTGAAATGGCTCAGACTATTAGCCATACTACTAGGATTTTAAAAATAACTTTTATGCATGCTTGGCCTTTAATTTAGGTATAGCATTGTTTTCTGCAAGGTTATTGTTTATAGCCTTGTTGATTGAGCAGCGAATGTTTAACTTTCAAGGTAATCAGAGCAGTTTTCTTATGGTGCACTAAATCAGTAAATATTATAGAGACACCAACTGAATACCAAAAGAAAGGGAAACATTTTGAAATGGAAATATCGGAGGAATCTGGAGGAAATAAGTTGGTGAATTCACACAAATCACTCTTGCTTATTTTATTTCTAATCTTATCAATGCACCTTATTTATACCCTTATTTTGAAAAGAGGAGTTCCAGGTAGACGGGTGAAAAAGAATATGTTAAACATTGTGAAAACGGAGGTTGATGAGTTCTCTTTTGCATTTGCTGCGATGACATTTTATTGTGTAGCTTATAAGGAAAGGGTAGCCCAGGCTCTCACCGTCCTGTGAAGTGACTCATTTCCCTCTCACGCTCAAAGGACAGATCAGAGATCAATCAGAGAGGAAAGGGAAATGCACAGATGGACAGTATAGGCGAAGACCTGTCGTACGGAAGACATGTTCACTTTCTCTTCCTGTGCCTAACTTGGAGGACGGTTCTCCTTGGCATTGAGCCAATCACATTTAATAACTGAGATTAGTTTACGGACTGGGTGACAACTTCAAGGCGGCCGCTGAGCTTGGCTAGGCTCAGGCTTACCAAAAGGAGTGTTTCTGATAGAAGTGATTTAACTCGCTTACTAGGAATAAAAATATGCTACTTTGAAGACATGACCCAAAATAGTTAACTTGTAGACAGTAGTAGATGACAGAGCAAAGATTCCATATTTGAAATTAAAGACAAATATCTTTCATCACTGGACAGCTAAGCAGGATTTTTTTTAAGCACTGAAAAAAGCAGTATTTTTAATGTTGGAAAAAATAGATGTTTGTCATCTGTTTTGTTTGCTATACCAAATATTGCCTTCAAAAGACTAATTCTAATCATACCAGAACAGGCAATGTCATTGACATTTTTATAGTCATTTACACAGTGATAACTACTTAAGGAATCTTTCTTGAAAGTGCTAAAAATAGTTTGCTTATGGGAATTTCAAATATGATACAGCTACAATCTCATATTAACAAGAAAAGATGGTGTTTTGCATAAGTATTTCTGAAATATCTAGAGTCATGTGGAGAGAGTTAAAATTGGATCTATTCTTTATATCGTACATCAGGATATATAATTTAAGAGGATCAAAGATTTTAATTTGAAAATAAAGCCAGACAAATGATAGAAGAATATAGAGCTGAGTACTTCACAAGTGAGTGGGGAATGTATGCTATTATTCATACTCTCAGGTGCTTATAAAGAAAATATTAACACATTTATTCAAATACAATGAAAAAAACCCTGTATATTAAAAAAAATAACCAAAACTGAGTAAAGTGGCAAACCACATACTGGAAAAATAGTTGCAAAGCATACTCCAAGTATATAAGACCTAGAAAACAGGACAGAAAATAGTCAAGAGCAATGCACAGATTTTTACATTAAAAATATTGTAGACCTGGCCAGTGTGTTCAGTGGTTAGAGTGTGGCCTGTAGATGGATTGGTTGTGGGTTCAAGATAACGTACCTGGGTTGCAGGTTGAATTGCAGCCCCAGTCAGGGCACATGCAGGAGGCAACCTATCTCTCTCATGGTCTCTCTCTCATATTTATGCTTCTCTCTGTCTCTCCCTCAATCCTCTGGTGAGGATTAACAAAGACAAACAACAAAAAAAGTAAATTATATATTCAGGGCATCCCAAAAATTTAATAGCTGATAGCTCAATTTTGAAAATGAAATGAATTTTAATAAACACTGACTTTATAATTATTCAAAGTGTGTGTATACATTTTTGAGGATACCCTATTTATATATACATATATATGCATTAATTTACACTCAAAATAATATAAATTCGTGTACAACACTGATACATTCTGAGAGTGGTTTATTTTAGAAAAAAGTGAATTAACTCAAAGAGAAATTTATGGTTTTGAACACAGTCACCATAATAGGACCCCTCAATCACAGAAAATTTTAAAATTACATCTCGTTAACAATTGCTAGAGAACAATTTTCATTTTTGTTGTATCACTGAATAAATTAAAGTGAAAAATGAACAAATTTTAGATACACTGCACAATCATATGAAGATTTTAATGTTTAAATAGCTGGTAGTATGTAAGAATGCAGTCTTAAAATATTTATGTAGCACAATTCTTTCAATATGTATTTATGTTGCAACTCTAAAAGAATACAGAGACATCACATAATATTTTTTGGCAAAAATCTAAGAAAATAACCACAGTTTTATCAAAAATACATTCACTGTAACAGCAGGATTTTATGCTTAAATATGGTATACTGTATTCATTTGAAGAAAAAGTAGGTCCTTGCCACTAATACTTGAATTTTCATTTTATCATAGAGCAGAACAGGATCTAAGTATAAGTTGCATCTAAATTATTCATTTTAAGTTATCCGGTATCCAGAAAACAGTTTATTTAAAGTTCCACACAGAGACATTTGCTAAATGCAGATTAAGGCACCCTAGCTCTGTGAATTCTTTGTCTTACTCTTTATAATGGAGCTTGCTTCTTCTCATTATCTGCTTATTTACATATTCCTAAACTCGTGTTTATATATTGTGCTAGTTGTATATATCTCCTGTGCTCCTGTTATAAAGCTCTTTTGAAAAAAAATCGTACCCAATAACATTTCTATTTCAGTTTGCATGTAATTGCCCCTCTTGGATGAACAAAATTTAATGTTGGTAGATTATTGCCACATTGATTCCATCCTCTTGCAAATAAATTGATATTTTTTCAGTGATACATGTGTTTAAAAGAACTACATGTGAAGTCACAGGATATTTCAGAAATTACCATAATATTTATAATAGTATGATTCAAGACTTATTGAGTATGCATATTTATGGATATTCTATTTTTGGAGCATTGAAGTAAAGCACATAAAATAACATTCAAAATGAAACCATGTAAGACTTAAATAACTCACCTTAAGCTCAACTATGATTTATTCTCGCCTACATGTTTCTCTTTCTGCTGCAATGACAAGCGTGAATCTTAATGTTTTTCATGTATTGGTATATGTTCAAATAAACAGCAAATAAGCAAATCTTCAAATAAATATTAAGAGCCTGGCCAAAGATTTGTTTACTTTCCTTCTGTAAAACCTGGTCTGCGTAATAAAAATATCCTGCTGCAATTCACGTATCAAGAAAAGTCAATGAGAGTCTCATCTTAGAATTAATGACAAAACACTGATATTAGTTCTGACATCAATTGCTGCCTTTAAGCAATGAATTTCCACTTAGTTAATGATTACCTCTAGTTAATCAAAGTAATTACCTCTGCAAATCCCCAATGCTAGAACTGCTTAGAAGGAAAAGAGGACAAGATATATTTTTTAAAATTTTATTATAACAAATCTTAAAGACATTAAAAAAGTAAGAAAAATAATGTAGTCAGTGCACACGCAGCAATTTCCTATGTTTACAATAATCAATCCATGACCAATTTGTTTTATTTGCACTCTATATACAGGGTGGGATAAAAGCAGGTTTGCAATTGTTTGTGTGGAAAACGATAAAATATTTAATAAATAATAATGCATGAAAAAATCTGCTTCACAACTATAAACCTATTTTTGCTACTTACCCTGTATTTCTACTCTTGCCCTGATGGATTAATTTGAAGCAAATTTCAGAATTATATAATTTTATTCATAAACATATTAACGTACATCTGTAAGAAATAAAGACTCATAAAATACATATTAAAACCAACCTTGACCTGAAACAAAAAGCATAACTTCTTAGTATTACCAAAATCCATTCCTTTTATGTTCATCAAAATTTATTTATTGAGTAAATTGTACATAAAGTTACTCACATTCTGGATTTTTCAGATTGAACTAGGGGCCTGGTGCACAAAAATTTGTGCACTCGGCGGGGGTGAGAAGGGGTCCCTCATCCCGGCCTGTGCTCTCTCACAGTTTGGGACCCCTCGAGGGATGTCCACCTGTTGGTGTGCCTGGCCAGCCTGGGTGAGGGGCTGAGGGCTATTTTCAGGCTGCCCACAGCCCCCTCAGGGTTCGTGCACTGGAAGGTGGGAGAGCTGGTGAGTGCAGGTGTGGACATTTCCCGTTGGGTGGCCCACCATTGCACACGCCTGGCGGGCCCCCACTGCTGAGAGGACACACCTGGTGCAGAGCCGGGTGGCAGGCCAAGGGGTGGACTCTGATGCATGGTCCCTGGGGGGTGGGGCCCCTGCTGCTGAGCAGACACACCTGCCTCCCTGTGTGCTGTGTGCCCCAATTGTACCTATTTCCAGGCCTCAGCTTCCGGCCAGGGCTGGCTCGGTCCCCTAAACCTGAGGCTGCCCTGCCACCTGTAATCTGCCACCGGATCTATTTCCAGGCCTCCATCTCTGGCGCCCTGCTCCTCCCCCGGCGGTTGCGGCCTGTGCGTTGCATGGCTTCTCCAGGGCTGAGGCCCCCGCCATCTTGGCTGGGCTAATTTGCATATGGCCGCTCTGATTGGCTGGTGGGTGTGGCTTAAGCATCCCAGAGAAATGGTTAATTTCAATATTACGCCTTTATTAGATTAGATTGCTACAGAATTGTTAAATAAGTGTCTTTGTCCACATATTATTTCTAAATTGCCAATTATATTCAGTGACCTGATTAGATTCTCTCCCTCTCTCTCAGAATATTTCAAGAGCATTCTTTTTTATTAGGAGGCACTTTGAAAGGAAATTAATTATAATATTTTAATATTGCTATTTGCCTTTTCTTGATAGTAGAAGTGTCAGAGATGAAAGAAAATTAGTAAAACGTATATGAAAATAATATATAAATTGATTAATAAATAAACAATAACAACATGATATAACAACAAAGACATGATATAAAAACAAGATGGATAAAAACAATTACTGATAAATTGATTAAAGTATTCTAATATCTCCCTATCTACCACATTTCAGAGTGCTTGACTAATTTGCCTTATGATGATGTATTTATAACTTTAACGTCACATACTCTTTGAACTTGAGAGAAAGCAACATACAATTGATAATGTCAGAAAATGGGTTCAGTTAGTAATATTCCTATTCTGTCTAGAGTTTGTCCTTGTGATTTATTTATAGTCATCAACAATGCTGGCATCATGGGAAACTGTCTTCATATTAGTTTAAATGGGAGGCCAGTGTCAGACAAGGACAAATCAATTCTTGGAATCAGAACAACCTCTCCTTCCACAGATCCTGTTAATACTTCCGAGCTTTATATGTACCGCACATTTGAGAGTCACTGTTCATTTTTAAACTAGGAGCCCGATGCACAAAAATTTGTGCACTGGGGGGGGGGGGTCCCTCAACCTGGCCTGTGACCTCTCCTAGTCTGTGACCCCTCAGAGGATGTCCACCTGCTGGTGTGCCTGGACAGCCTGAGTGAGGGGGTGATGGCTATTTGCAGGCTGGCCAATCCTCCCAGTGGGGACCTTCACCCCGTGGGGGTGTGGCCAAGCTGGGTGAGGGACTGAGGGTCATTTTCAGGCTACCCACAGTCCCTTCAGGGTTCAGGTCCCTACTGGGGTACCTGGCCAGCCTGCCCACAGCTCCCATTGACCCAATGTCCCAGTGAGGCTGGCTGGAATCAGGTTTCTGGGGGTTATTTATCTTCTATAATTGAAACTTTGTTGCCTTGAGCAGAGGCCCAGCCTCGTGGAGGCAGGCAGTTTCCTCCAAACAGAAGCCTTCTGTTTGCTTCAGCTCCATGGCTTCTATAATTGAAACTTTGTTGCCTTGAGCAGAGGCCCAGAGGCACAGGCAGGCAGTTTCCTCCAAACAGAAGCCTCCTGTTTTCTCTAGCTCTGTGGTTGCTGGCCACCATCTTGGCTGGGTTAATTTGCATACAATTGCTCTGATTGGATGGCAGGCATGGCTTGGTTGGTGGGCATGGCTTAAGTGTCTCGGAGTGATGGTTAATTTGCATATTACTCTTCTATTAGATTAGATTGCCAGTGTGTGCCATATGTACCAGCTGGTCAGTAGGTCAGATAGATGGGCAGTAGGTCACTTAACCTATTATATATATAAAAACTAGAAGCCCAATACACAAGGTGCAGTTCCATTCGTGCACCTTAAATGGAACTGTGGGCCTTGAGGCTGCAGTGGACTCCAGGGCAGATCTCAGCCTAACATTCACTCCCTCCCCCCCACCCAGCCCCTCCTGCTGAGACCCCCAGTTCCCCATCTGCTGGCAGCCCTGCTCCTACTGCCACCACTCCCACTCACTGATGGTGCTGGGCTCACTCGCACCCACGATGGTGCAAAGCGATTGGAGCTGGTACCATCAGCGGGTACAAGCAGCGGCTGCTGCCCCCATCACCCCTCAGGAGCAGAGGGAGGTGGAGAAGCCCTCAAGGGCAATCAGAGCCAGTTATGGCTGCTCACACCTGCTGATGGTGCCAAGCAATCAGGACTGGGACTGCGTGCTGGCAGCAGGTGCAAGTGGTGACTCCTGTGATGGCTGCAGGTGTGGGTGGACCCATCGCTGGCAGCAGGTGTGAGAGGCAGCTCCAGCACCAGCAGCCAGTGTGAGCAAAGCGGGTGCGGGTAGCAGGTGGAAGCTCCAGGTGGGATCGCAGTGTGTAGGAGCAAAGAATTTTTAGTAAACACTAAAGGCTCACCCTGATGACAGCAACCAGCACCCCGCCTTGGTCTGGCGCGCCTGCTCACCTTCTCCATCATCCTGCCATAGTCAATGCCTGCCATGTTCCACACTCTGCCACCTGCTGTTGACACCTGCCATATTCCATATGCACCCCCTGGTGGTCAGCATACGTCATAGCAAATGGTTGTTTGGTTGTTCCACTGTTTGGTCCATTTGCATAGTATCCTTTTATTATATAGGATTATCATAAGTCTCTGACCAGTGGGTAATAAAAAGAAATTGATTTTATTCCTGTCTAATTTAAAACTGGATGTGATGATTTAAGTAGTCACCTATCTAATAATAGAGTAAATGCAAATTGGTTGGGATGGCATCACAGTAACAACTGATCAGCAGGCTGCCTGGGGGCATCTGGGTCTTGTAGCATCTGGGATAGGGGCGGGGTCGTGGTGGGGGCCTCTGCACGAATGCACCAGGGGTCCTGAGGCATGCAAAGGTCCAAAGCCTCTGCCACAGCTTGGCCCAGGGGCAGGGCCATGGCAGGGGTCTCTGTGCGCCTACACCAGGGTTTTTCAGACCTCTGCCAGCTCTGGCCTACCTGTTTGAGGCAATCCATCTAGGAGCCCCGGATGGGTGGACAGGGTCTACCTCTTTGGGGCAATGGATCACAGGGCTTCTGCACTGTGACAGGGCATAGGCCAGGCTGTGGGCACTCCCCACCTCCCCAAGAACACGAATTTCATGCACAGGGCCACTAATTTTTAAATAGTCTGTCCAATTTGTACCTGCCCTCCATCCACCTAGCCTTACTCTGAGATAGTGCTAGTTTTCTATGACTGGGTAGTACACAGTAGAGGGTTTCCTGATCCAAATGGTATACAACACTCTCCTAATTTCAGAATGAGCAGAAATAAATTAGCATAACTTTAGAACCAGATAAGGTGATAAGTATTTAGGAGATTCAGATCAAAGATATATGTCTCAAAGACACATATTGTTGAGTAAGACACAAAAGATCTACAAAATATTTAGTATCCTCAACAAAGAACAACAAAATGTCTCTATAAAATAATAGCAGAGTGAGTTGAAACTGCATCAAAGTGAGAAGAAAAGAAAGGTAGAAAATAAAAAGAAAGAAAGAATAAATTTTAAAACAGATTTAAGAATGAGGTAAAATCAGTGAAGAATAGAATTAGCATGTAAAACAACATTAGAACAAATATCTAAGAGAAAAGATATAATATTATTAAAAAATCAATCCTCCAATATTAAATATATTAAGACAATATATCTTCAGTGGAATTCCAATGAAATTTGCTTTGGGGACTGAATACAATGATTTTAATGTCCATATGAAAAAGCAGTAGAGGCCCAATGCACAAAATTTGTGCAAGAATAGGCCTTCCATCCTCCGGCTGCCAGCACTGGCTTCCCTCTGGCACCCAGGACCCAGGCTTCCCTCCCAGGCCTGGCTTCATCCAGAAGGTTGTTTGGAATGACATCTGATCTAATTAGCACATTATATTTTATTATTATAGATTTCCAGAATACTTTTAAAAAATAAATTGAATAAAATATGTCTTATTCCAAAACAAATAACAAGAAATATTGTAAGACAATAAACAAGAATTCAGTACTAATTCAGACAAATAGATCAGTGGAAAATAATAGAACACTCAAAAATATATACTAGTCAGTATATAGAGCCTCACTGTAAATAAATATTCTGTTTTATTTTCCCCTATAGGAAAACATTTAAAATGTTATTACACCTTGAATTTATACCTCATAAATTTCAGGAGATTGAAATTTTGAGTGTCAAAATAAGATAACATAATGCTTAACACAGGCTTTAGATGATTATGTACATACTAGGGGCCCGGTGCACGAAATTTGTGCACTGGGGGAGGGGGGTTTCCTCAGTCCATCCTGCCTGCTCTCACATATTGGGAGCCTTCTGGGGGTGTTCTACTGATGGCTTAGGTCCGCTTCCTGATCCCTTTGGAGAGTGGGCCTAAGCAGCAATCTAGCTTCCCTTTGTGGGAGGTGACCAGGCTAATCGGGGAAGCCATCATCCTCATCACCCCGCCGCTGCAACCACTGCCAGTCACCACAGCCACCAAGGTATTTTCATCAACACGGACTCAAGTCCCTTCACCATGAAAAAATGACAACTTTGTGTAGGCATTTTCAAGATGTGTCTTTCATAGGATATGACATTTCTTTCTTTCTTTTTTTTAATCCTCACCTGAGGATATGTTTCCCTTGAGTGTGGAAGAGAAGGGAAAAACAGAGAGAAACATCAAAGTGAGAGGAACACTTTGATTGGTTGCCTCCTGCATATGCCCTGACCTAGGCCCTGGCCAGGGAGGAGCCTGCAACCTAGGTACATGCCCTTGGTCAGAATTGAACCCAGACCCTGCAGTCAGCAGGCTGAGGCATTATGCACTGAGCCAAACTGGCTAGGGCAGGATATGACATTTCTTAGCCCTCCAGCAGTGGACCTTCATTTTTTTTTCTCTGGGAGTGTGGTGGAAAAACCCTAGATCACCTTCAGGAATTCTTATTACCCAAGTTACTAAGAATAGTAGTGGCGCACAGGGAACTTTGCTAATGAGTGGTAAGAAAAGGTGTTTCCTCTGTAGTTTACTCAGATCATCGGCTCCACCCCTGCCCCTCCAATCCCAGCTCCACCCCTGCCCAGGCCTGTAACCTCTGGCCAAGGATGCAGGCCTGGGCAGGGGACCCCCAGACCCCTGCCATTGCTAGCTCCACCTTTGATCCTCTGGCCAGGGTTGCAGGCCTAGGCAGGTGACCCCCAAACCCCTGTTCTGCCGGCTCTGCCAGTGCCTAGACTCCTGCAATGGCAGGCTCTGCCCCTGCCTCTCCAATCACTGGCTCTGCGGAGCCCAGGCCCCTGCAATCTCTTGCCTTCCCTGCCCAGGTCTGAGGCCTCTGGCCCAGCCTTAAGCTTGGGTAGGGCACCCTCATACCCTTCCGATCACCAGCTCTGCCCCTGTTCCCTCCCATCACTGGCTCCGCCATTGCCCATGCCTGAGACCTCTGGTGAAGGCCTCTGGCCTGGGCAAGGGACTCCCATCCCCCTCTGATCACCTGTTCCACCCCTCAGGCCCCCAGCCCCCTCCCCACCTGCCTGGCTAACAGGCCTGACCACTTCAGTGGTGAGGCTGAGCCGGACTGGGTGCTGCCGTCTTGTGGCTATGGGGGTGGCCATCTTTGTGACAGAGTGACACCTAATTTGCATACTACTCTTTTATTATATAGGATTTTAGAATATCTAAACTAATAAAAGTATAATATTGAAATTGACCGTTTCTTCAGGATGCTAAGCGACACCCACCAGCCAATCAGAATGGCTGTATTCAAATTAACTCAGCCAAGATGGAGGCCGGCAGCCCTGGAGGTCAGTGCAGTGCAGGCTCAGGGTGAGCGGGGGTGGGGTGAGAGGGCCATTGGAGGGTGGCGGGTGGTGTGGGGGTG
>PVJC01049475.1:0-12158 GCA_004026665.1 Murina feae | reverse complement strand
ATGTAGAGTTAACATATTGCAATTCCATTCATAGGTATATACCCCAAATAAAGTAAAATACTAGTCCACATATAAACTATACATGTCTATTTATAGCAGCAGCATATATAATACCAAAAAGTAGGAAAAAACACAAAATTTTTATTAACTGATAAATGTATAAATAAAGTGTGGCATATCCATACAATGGAATATTATTTGACAACTAGAGGCCCAGTGCATGTATTTGTGCATGGGTGAGGTCTGGCTGGCCCACCCTGATGGGTGCCAATGGACTGGGACAGTAGGGGGAGGGGATGTGGAAGTTTGGCTGCTGGCTCCACTCCTGATTGGGGTTGGGGGAGCTGGGTGGGGGCTGGGCTGGCCAGGGGTAGGGACTGCAGGCAGTAGGCCAGCCAGCCTCACCCCTGATCAGGGTTGGGGGGCTGATCAGGGGCTGGGCCAGCCAGGTGGAGGGGCTGCAGGAGGTTTGGGGATGGCAGATCAAGGCCTCAATTTGGCCAGTTGGCTGCTGCAGTGCACATCATAACAACTGGTTGTTCCAGTGATTCTGGTTGTTCAGGTCATTCAGTCGTTCCTCAGTTCCGGTCACTTGGCTTTTATACATATAGATGAAAATAAATGAAGTAATAAAAAATACTACAACATAGATAAAACTTGAAAATATTATTCTAAGTGAAAGATGTCAATTACAAAAGACCATATGTTATAATATTCTATTTATATGAAATGTCTAAATAGGCAACTCCACAGAGATAGAAAATAGATTAGTGGTTGCCAGAGTATGTGGAAGAAAAAAAATGTGGTGTGGTTGTTGACTGATAGGTACAGAGTTTCATTGGGGATAATGAAAATATTCTAAATTACATAATGATGATGGTTGCACACCACTTTGCATATAATATAAACCACTTTATATTTTCATAGACTAGGAAAATATTTGTAATACATTTATATGAAAAAGGACTTATATCTAGGCTATAACAAAAAACTGCACCTTATAATGAATAGATAAACACCCAACAAAATTTGGCAAAATGTTTGAAAATACACTTCACAACATAGATAAATAAATGTCCAATAAGCACACAAAAATGTTCTGGGCATAATTAGTCACCAGAATAATGAAAATTAAAACCACAATGAGCTATAACTATGTATTTCAAACAATGATAAAATATATTTTTATATGTTGGCAAAGATGTAGAGCAATTAGAAGTTGCATTCATTGCTTGTAGGAGTATGAAAATACTTTGAAAAACATTTTGTCAGATTCTTATAAAATTCAACATATCTTTAACATATGACCCTGAAATCCCACACCTAGGTATTCAAGAGAAAACATATATTCACATAAAGATCTGAGCAGCAAAGATAATACCAGCTTGTATCATAATAGCCCCAAATTGAAAATACCCACATGTCAACAGATAAATAGCTAAACATATCATGGTATATGCACACAATAGAATAGTACTCGGTAACAAAAAAAAAACACACTAATTGAATATGCAACAGCATAAATGAATCTCAAAACATCATACTGAGTAAAAGAACTCAGATATAAAAGAGCATATATTGTATAACTCTCTTTATATAAAATTTTATTTGTAATGACAGCAGGTCAGTGTTTTTCTGGGGCCAAGATGTGACTACTAAGAGTTAATAGAAAATGGTGTTGGATGGTGAAAACGTTTTCTATCTTTATTGTGGCAGCGGTGCATCATATGTGTCAAAATTCATCAATACAATTAAAATGGTGAATTTTATCATCTTTAAACTATACGTCATTCAGTAAAGTTGATTAAAAATAAGGTCAAATATTTCATCTTTGTCAGAAAAAAACTTACAGAAGCTTCATTTTTGATTCCACAATTTGGGTAAAATTATTAAACCATTATTGGATTTAATTGATTTCTGCTTAGTGTGTGATAACACTGATATATATGTGGCAAACTTTAACTATTTACAAAGTTTTACAGTGAACAGAGCCAGCCCATTGACAGCTATTATTTCACATTTCATGGGTTCACAAAAATAAGTGAAATAAATTTATAAGCATAATCTTTTGATCTTAATGAGAAGTTATGCTTGATAGAGCTCTACAGCTGTACATGTTAAATGATTGTCTTTGAGCAATTTTTCTTAAAATAGCTGTTAACTGTCGAAGTGGATGCTAATAATTCTTCAGCAGATTCTGACATCTGGTTTTCGGTCCATGGAGTCACCATGGCCCCAATGTAGATGGTAAACACTGACAAAGACATCACAAATTACAGGTGCATCATCAATTTCCCTGAGAAACACAACTTAAAAGCCTATTTAAAAAGATAAACATCCACTTGTGCCTTTTATGCTCATTACCAATGAAATAGGTTATTGAAAAACAAACTAAAAAGCAAACAACAGAATAAGTAGGTATGTGATAAACGTCCAGCCCACTGTGGTTGCAGAATTCAGACATTTAGATGCTCTTTATACAGCGGAAGAGCTCAGCCTGTTTCCTGCACATGTTTCATTCATACCTAGACTATAAATTCTCACATGTCCCACAAACCTGGCACTGTGGCAACTTCTTGCATTTCTCTTGTGACCCAGGGCCTGCTTTAAGGGTGTGTGACATGTATATTCACACAGGTTCTTTCTCTTAGAAGGGGCCCATGCTTGTTAAGAATTCAGTTGTTGCTCTCTTGAAATTCTTAATGAGGTCTGAGGGGTTAATGAAGCACGTGCATAAGCAGTGGAGTCATAAATAACAAAATGAGATTAAGGAAAATAAAAGCAGCACATTTCTAAATGTGACAGAAAATTCTGATAGAGTATTATTCCTAATCATGAGTGCCAGTGGCTTTTATTGCATAGATTGAAGCATATTTCAAAGGATATTTTTAAATCCTTGTTTTGCTTGTTTTCCCAAAGTCTTATGTGTTCTCATTATTTGGAGCTTTAACTGTTCTAAGGATTGCAATGCAGTTTCATATTTTATATGCTGCCCTTCATTCACTCTATGGAAGTGTTGCCATGTTGGAAAAAAAAACTGACCACGTTTTCAGAGAATATTTATCTGTTCTTAGCATTTATTTTTATATTAAAACTAGGGGCCCGGTGCACAAAAATTTGTGCACTCAGGGTGGAGGGAGTTCCTCAGCCCAGCCTGTGCCCTCTCACAGTCTGGGACCCCTCAGTGGATGTCCTATGATGGCCCCAGTCTGCCAGGCTCCTTGTGTGTGTGTGTGTGTGTGTGTGTGTGGCCACTGGGGACCTGCCCCCAGCCGCATCTGAGGCTCGGAGCAGTCCTCCTGTGTGTGTCTACCTGCCGGGGGCCTGCCCCCAGGCTTGGAGCAGGCATCCCCTCTATGTTGATCTCTCAGACTCTTGCCCTCCCCTGCGTGTTGTTCTCTTTTTTGAGCTGTGACCAGGGCTGGGTGCTGCCTGCCTCCCAAGCTTGCCTACTGCCCATCTTCTTCCAGCCACCAGAAAGCAGGGAAAATCCCGCCTCGTGGTCAGGCCAGCCTTTTCCTGCTCCCTGATCCCTGAAAGGAACCTGGGAAGCCACCAAGCAGGCCATCAACTCTTTCCCACTCACCTGTCCCCTGCTGCCTTCCTTTCCCACCTCCTGGTGCCGCCAAGGGGTCTGGGGAGCTGCCAAGCAGGACTCTGGCCCCTGCAGCCTTGCTTTCCCGCTCCCCGATGCCCCTCCAAGGGCCTGGACAGCTGCCAAGCAGACCACCGACCCCCTGCCATCTCTTACCTGCTTCCCGGTGCCCCACAAAGGGCCTGAGAAGCCCACCAAGCAGGCTGCCAGCCCCCTGCCACCTCTTACCTGCTTCCTGGTGCCCTCCAACCCTGCTGCCTCTTTCCCACTCACGGGTCCTGGGTCCTGCGCTGTCCCGCCCTGCAGCCGCTCTGTGCACTCGGGAGGTCCCTCAGCTTGGCCTGTGCCCTCTCGCAGTCTGGGAGCCCTTGGGGGATGCCCACCTGCTGGCGTGCCTGACCAGCCTGGGTGAGGGGCTTTAAGCCTGCCCACAGCTCCCATTGACCCAATGTCCCAGCAAGGCTGGCTGGATGCAGGTTTCTGTGGTTTCTTTCCTATAATTGATGCTATTCCTTTAAGGCCTGGGGTTATCTTCTATAATTGATACACTGTTCCTTTAAGGCGGCCTTCTAACTGAAGCCTCCTCTTTGCTTCACCTGGCAGTGTCTATAATGAAACAATTGTTACTTTTACTGGTGAGGCCCGGGCTGCTGTGTCCTTCAGCTCCTGAGGATTCTGTGATTGTTATATTGTTTCAAAGGTGTGTTTCGCTAGAGCCAGTTTAATCGGAGCTGAGCTGAGCGGGCGCAGCTTCACTTTCGCTCCTGCCGCAATGGAAAGGGCTGTTTACTCAGGTCGTGAGTGGTGGCCGCCATGTTGGCTGGGCTAATTTGCATACAGCCGCTCTGATTGGCTGGTGGGCGTGGCTTACCCCATCTCGGATAAACGGTTAATTTTAATATTTCGCTTTTATAGAGTAGATTGATATTTTAAATTATAAAAAGAAGCACTCATTTATTGACAAAAGAGAATACAGAAATATATAAAATAAAATAAAATTAGTGTCATACTTTCATCCCTCTGCACCCTATAATCTGCTTTTGCCACAATCACTGGTTCATTGTCAAATTTTTTTTGGAATACATCTCTGTGTGCCTATCTCAGCTTGTCCTGTAACTTGCTTTTTCACTCTCAACAGCATATTGCAGCTAGTTTTTCATGTATATATCTATATCTATGTATCTATCTACCAAGATTCTAAATATAGATTTATAGCATATATAAGATGTATTTTTATGAATATATTAAAAATTTTAAACTAACCCCAAATTGGGTATTTCCAAATTTTCAAAATGTAAATAACCCACATGAACAGATTTTTATTTACATCTATCACTTATAATAAACTTTAAGGACATAACAAACATGAGTACATGAAATGGATATTTTGTTTGGAATTATTAGCTATATTATGGCAACCATTCTTCCTGCTTATGCATCCTACCAAGAATAACATCTTTTCCTACTTACTTGCTGAGAATTGCTGCTTGAGGCTAATCTATTACATCTGAACTCAAAGGTTCTGCTGTAATTGTTGTTAATACTACTAAGGATGATAATAATAGGGATGGATAATAATGGGTTTACCTTGATTGTTGCAAATGCTTGTCATTAAAAGCCGGCTTCTATGTCCCATTTTCTAGAGTTAGTGCCTCAGGAAAAAAGATCAGAAACACTCCTGTGGAGTCAATGTTCAATGAGCAGCCGTAGGAAAAGCTTAGTTTTCTGCACCTAAAGCTTCACCACTTTTCCTGAGAAGTAAGATCATAAGGATTGTATCTGAAAAGGTGTTCTTCCTTGTGGCTTCTGTACAGCTTCAGATTCCACACACAATGACGCTCTCATTAAGGTTGTCATTGTGAGGTATGCCTGGAAGCAGAGGATGGACAGTTCTTTTCATCCACAAAAGCTGACAGTTTGGATTTTGACTTTTGCGATGGTGTTGCTTTAACATTCAGCACAGTATAGTAGTCCTACCCTACTCACAATTTTGCCTTCTGCAACCTTAGTTACCCGTGATCAACTGTGGTCTGAAAATATTAAGTTTAAAAAATCTAAAAGCAAACAATTTGTAAGTTTTAATTTCATGCCATTCTGAGTAGTGTGATGAAATCTCAGGCTGTCCTACTTTGTCCCACCCAGGACTTGAATCTTCCCTTTGTCCAGCATATGCTCCATATCCTTAATCACTTGGTTGCCATCTTGGTTATTAACATGTCTGTTATGAGAATGAAGGAGAGAGAAAAAGAAAGAGAGAGGGCATACATGAGCACATTCATTTAATCTTATAATAGTATATTGTTATAATTGTTGAATTTATTATTTTTAATCTCTTACTTTGCATTATTTACAAATTAAAATTTATCATATATATGGTATGTATAGGGTTCAGGACTATCTGTGGTTTTAGGCATCTACCATGGGTCTTGGAACATGTCCCGGGGAGTAAAGGGTGCCTACTGCATCTTCCAGGTGCTCTCTCTGCCTTCCCTCATCTGTAGACTGCATGTCTATTCCATAGCCCTAACTTTGTGTTTCCTTTGACCACTGTTATGCCTTCCTTCTTCCCATCTTAGATTGAACCATCATCTAGCCCTGCTTTGTATCAAGGGATCCAAGAAGACTTGTGTTTTATGTGGGCAATTGGCATGCTTTTTCTGATACCAGTTTGAAATCTCAATAATGTTGCAAGCTTCGCTCTCTTCCCTGCACATCAGTCTATGTGCTGACTTCAATTCTGCTGAGAAATTTTTTCCCTTACCTCCTTTCTAGAGTTGATCTTTACTCCTTGAACTTTTAATTAGTATCAGAGAAAAAGTAAACCAGACTTGCATAAGGAGATACTCTCTTGTAAGAGGGAGGAAGGAGACTTCTGCATTAGGAGAAGGGAAACTACTTTAATAAAGAGAATTCTTGGACCATAAGCTCTGTGAGCATCACAAAGATTAGTCAAAAAAGGGCTTTGCTTTTAGAGGAAACAAGACTAGGAAGAATTAGGTTGGGAGACAGGATGAGTGAGAGTGGCTGTGAAAGACAGTAGATCAGAGACTGCTACCCTGAGGTTAGTTAACATATTGTCAGAAGGGGCATTAAGAAGAGGTCCTGTACTGGCTCAGCCTGAGGATGAATCAAAAGGCCCAGAGAAGGAAATGTAATCAATATATGGTTAAAAAGCATTTTCCCCCTGACTTATGAGTAGGGATGAAATAGTCAGCTAGTCATTATGAGGGAAAGAATGGGAATTTGGAGGCTCTGTGTCTAGCCTTGTCATAGGTAGAAAAATGGGGCATCTATGAGTCATGTGGGGAATGGTGTTTCTTTGCAATAAGACATATTCTGGAACACAAAAGGTGAAGTGACTTCTTTAACTGTTACTGTTTTCCAGGACCATAGAGTTAAGGCAGAATCCAACATTGCCATCAGTGCACTCATTTCTTTCTCTATAGTCTGACTTCTTTCCAGAAATGTGCTTTCCGACACCCTCATGTCTGTACTTTAGATCCATCCAGTTTGTCTTTGTCTCTCTCAGCTATGGCCTTACGTATTTTTTCCTTAAAAGTTTTATTGCCATTATTAAAAAATAAGTTATACATTTAAGCAAAGATCTCAAAATACAAAACTATATAATAAAAATACTACTTAACCTCGTATCTCTAAGTATATTCCCTCTCAAAACCAAACTCCATTTATACAAGAATATGGAGAAGTAAAATAAACTATAAAATTATCTTATACTATAATATTTTCTATGATTTTAAACATTTTCATTTAGCAAAAATGCATTTGGTTTCCTCTTTGAATTTTACGGGTAACTCTAAATAAAGGCTCCTCTGTAGCCAGGTGCTCTATGAGGTTATTAGGACTTTGATTCCTTCCACATTTAGGATCTTGCTTTGCTTGGCATTGGCTTCATTTTAACAAATGGTGAAAAAGATGGCCACTAGCAGTCCAAACTGCATTCTATTCAATGAAAACATCTAGATATTTTGTTCCAGTTAGAGTTGGGATTTGACTTCATTGTTCCCAAAGAAATTGAGATGCCCCAGAGACATCCTAGGATGGGCAGAGTCCCTCAACGCAACCGCCAGGTGACCACGCCATACGCCGAGATGACCTTACTCGAGTGGCCATCTGGCTGTTGTGTTGTGGGACCTTTGGTTCATTGCCTTTGAGAAGTTTCTTTAGTTGGTGAGGTTTGAGTCCAGGTTTCCACTCAAATCTTTTATAAGCTATCAGTTTAACTCTTAGTTTTTAGCCTTAGTTCTTGTCTTTCGCTTCATAAGCACTTGACATTTCTGAGTGGCAAACATCTTGGGATTCTGCAGGGAAAGCAGTTTTCCCTCCTTTATGTGTCCTCCTGTGAGCACACCAGCTATGCTTCCTTTGTTTCTCTTCCTCAGTTATACACCTCCACCCACTCATGTTCCAGATGTTTCTTAAGATCTATTTTCTATTGATGCTCTTCCCCTAATCACATTCTCTTGAGTGACGTTTTACCATTTTAAATCCTGTATCTTTATTTACTGGAGTCTTGGGAGAGAAAAGTGATAATGGTGATCAATTCTTGAATCAGATGTGTCTTCCTCTGGCGTTTCAGAGCTTTGTCCTTGGACATCCGCATTTTATCTGGTCTAGCTGTAAGTGTGATCCTCTCAATGCTCTTAAAGTAAATGCATTCAGGGATTTACAGCAAAAAATGCAAATGAAAGTTATCATCTATTCATTTTTCATAAAACATATAAAAATCTACACTTTATATTTAATATTGATGCCATTTGGCATCCTGTGTGAACATTCCCTTAATTTGTAACATTCTGGAGCCTGAGACATTTTGCTGCTCATATTCTTATTACAATGTACTCATAGGAGAAGTCTTCACCTGGGCTAGGTTTGTACTGTACTCTTAAAGTTAAGTGATTTGAACATGCTATTCAACATCCGTTAGCTTCATTTTCCTGGAGAGGTTGAATTTAAAAAGTCATTTTTAAAATTCCTTTTATCATAGAATTTCATATTTCTCTAATTCTGAATAAGATAGGATAATCCACCTACATTCTACAGACCAGGCAAATGTCAAGAATTGTGCCACTGTCTGGTACACAGTGTGTGTTCAATACATTTTTCTAAATGAAAATAATTGGAATTGGAATTTATAGTTATTCATTCAACCAATCAACAACCAATTATTTACAGAATGCTTACTCATGCCAGGTGCAACTCTAGGTTGGGGATGAAGTAGTGACTATACAGAGCATGATATCTGTCCTCATGAAACATACTCTCTAGGGTAAAATACATAATAGAAAAGTAAGATAATATGCATTTGAAACAATTGTGATAGTTTTTATAAGGGGACAAAATAAGTGAGCACATCTTGGTGGATGGTTGTGCTATTTGATAATGAATGCTCAGCAAAGGCATCTCTTACTAAGTGATATCTGATGAGTCTGCTAAAAGTAGAGCTGAGAAGTAATGTTCAAGATAGAGAAAACAGTGCAAAGGCCTTGACGCAGAAACACTTAGAGTACTGAGAAACTGAATGGAACCTTCTGGAATCTATGATGAAGGGGGAAATTTGGAAAGGTAGGCAGGAGACCCAAAATAAGAATTTTTAGATTTTACCCTAGGTTTTAATGTTATTCATTAGAAGAATTTTAAGGTGTGTAATGAGACGAACTAATTATACTAAAAGAAGGTATAATCTCTGTCTCCTGTAGAACTCAACCACTCTATTTACCTGACAATTTACTTGAATCTGGCACTTCCCATTGCTTTTATTTGCTCAATTTTTCTCCTTAGTATTTATCACCATGTGGCATACTAATGCATTTAATTTTTTTGTTTATTGTGTGCTGTTTCCACTAGAATGAAGTTCTATAATAATTGGATTTTTTTGTCATTTTTTTTGTATCTCTAGCTGATAGAAAAGTCCCTAGCACATAGTATACTGATTGATTTTATGGAGAGAGAAAGAGATTGATCGATTTGTTTTTCCATTTATTTATGCATCTATTGGTGGCTTCTTAGATGTGCCCAGACTGGAGAGAAAACCCGCAACCTTCGTGTATTGGGACGCTAACAAACAGGGCCCCAGCACGTAGTGTGCTTTCAATAAATATTATTGAATTAAGCAATGGATTTTTTGATGGGGAAGGATGGTTCAGTGGGCTTTGATATGCAACATCAGCCATTGTATAATCAGCCAGGTATAGTTGCAGGTGTATGATGGATGCCAGCATCACCACTTCCATCAGACTGTCCACCAGGGTTGGCATATTTTATTCAGATAGATCAGATACTGATTCATCAGCAAGTTGAGCTTATGAAAGTCTTAATAAGTTTTGGAATTAGTAGTAAATATAAAATGAAGAACAGCCTTAGACAAACTATTTCCTTTGCAATGGAGGATAGTGATGTCTGTACCTGAAACTGCTATGGGGCCTTTAAGTCTTTTACTGTAAGGATTCTTGATAACATGGGCCAAGAGGTCATTAATTCTGGAGAGACTACTGAGGCGTGTCAGCTGTTGTTGCTCCTGCTGCCCTCAAGAGATAAAAATCCTCACTTCTCCTGGTATACCAGCAGGTTATGTTACTCAGAACTGGTACCCGTGCCAGCCAAAGTTCACAGTTCAAAATGAAGATCAGAGAGGATGTACTAAAAATTATTGGTCCATGTTGTGGTAATATTGATTTTGAGATTAAATCTCTTGATAAAGAAAATGTCGTTAGCAAAATTCCCAAGCAATAGACTGGTTTTGTGATTTATAGATGCCAATAACTTTGGGATCGAGTTCCCTTTAGAACTTGATATGAAAATAAAAGCTGTGATGCTTGGCATGTGTTGCCCCATTTACTTAATTTTTTTTTAAAGGACTGGAGGAAAAGAACAGAGAGCAGGAGTTTGGTAGTGAATTGACAAAAGTCTTCTTGGAAGAAAAAAATAAGAATCAAGGTGGGATATCTATAATAATAAAAGCATAATATGCTAATTAGACTGGACAGCCAAATGACATTCTGGACATCATTCCAGATGTCCTTCTGGACAAAGCTGCCATGGCAGGGGCCCAGGCAGAAGCAGTTAGGGGCAATCAGGCAGGCAGGTGAGTGGTTAGGGGCAATCAGGCAGGTAGACAGAGTGGTCAGGGGTAATATATATAGTGTTTTAGACAAAAGTAATGAGAAAGAAGATGGAGAGAAGATAAATTCAAGCTTTACTTTTCAGGTATAATTGATGGTGTTTGCTGCTGGGTTGAATTCGAGAAAAGTAGGAAATGCAAGGATTCAAGAATGGCTTCTTAGGTTTTTATCTAGCAACTGCATAAGATAATGTTATTTTCTGAAATGGGAAAGTGAAGGGGATAATGATGTTTTAGGGAAGAAGTAAGTGGGAACTAAGATGTCATTCAATAGCCAAGTGGAAATGTCAGTTATATAATTGGCTATATCTTGTACTCAGAGGAGAGGTCTTTGGGAGGTATAAATTTGGTAGTTATCAACATAAAGCTAGCATATAAAGTTACAGATGTTAATGAGATTACATAGAAGAAGCATATAGACTGAGAAAGGTAGAGGGCTCAGGACCAAGAACTGAGTCATCAATATATAATGGCAAGGCCACTGAATGAGATGGATAGGATGCTTGGATATACAGAGACCAGGCAAGGCTATGTCATGAATAAATAGCAAAAAAGGTGAGTCAAGTAAGACATGAACAGCTTTGTTGAATGCACCCGAGAGGCAATAATATGAGGACACATAAGTGTCCACTGGGTCTTGACAAGAGCAAGTGAATTGTAGTGCTTGGAATGAAAGCCAGGCTAGAAATGGTTGAAAGTGAATCAGACATGAGGAAGGAAAAGCCTTAGATAAAGGGGGTATATTAATCCAGGAAAGAAGGTGATAGCCATGGATGTATATTCTTTAGCTGATAGTGGATAATATTGAAGGTATTATGTGGGCATAAAACAATTGTTATGAAGAGATAGTTTTATGTGTTCCGGTGATCAAGCATTGATTTCCAAGATTCTGTAACTTTAATGATTCTAATGTAAGAAGGATGACTTGTTTCTACATGCAAAATAAGCTGGAGTAATTATTTGAATCTCAGACACTTTGATTTACTATCACAATGGAGCTTGCCTAGAATCTTGGCTCTTCTTTGTACTTGCCACATGACTCTCCAAGCCTGAGCTTATTCATCTCCTGAGTGAAACAATAATACTCACTACCTGTGGTTTTTGTGGACATGAAGTGAGATGATGTCTGTATGGATTGACTTATATTATTTGTGTCTGTACCAAAAGATAAAATGGACATTTGCTGAAATACCTCTGATGGTACCCAATTGGCCATAGTATAGCTATTGTTTTATGCCCTAAAACAGTGCTAGATAATAAATGTCTTGAAGGAAGAAAGTATATTTTGACCATCTTTATATCCTCAGACCCAGCAGTGCTCTTAGCTCTGAGCTGTCAAATTAGGTTAAAAATAAAAAAGAAACATAAAGAAACTTCTAGCAAACTGTAGAGTAAGATGAAATTAGGTATGACTACATTTATTCT
>PVJC01049474.1:0-12146 GCA_004026665.1 Murina feae | reverse complement strand
AGGAGGCAGCTGATCAATGTCTCTCTCTCACTGATGTTTCTAACTCTCTATCCCTCTCCCTTCCTCTCTGTAAAAATTAGTAAGATAAAAAATAAAAAAAGAACCAGAGCAGTTCCATCAAACATTAAAAAAAAAAAAAAAAAAAGAAACATTGATGAGGGAGAACATAGATCAGCTGCCTCCTGCACACCCCCTACTGGGGATGTGCCTGCAACCAAGGTACATGCCCTTGACCAGAATCAAACCTGGTACCCTTCAGTCCTCAGGCCGACGCTCTATCCACTGAGCCAAACCAGTCAGGGCTGTATTCCTATTTTTTTTTAATACATCTTTATTGTTCAGATTATTACAGTTGTTCCTTCCCCGCCCCTTCCCATAGCTTCCCTTCACCCAGTTCCCACCCTACCCCATGCCCTTACCCCTGCCATTGTCCTTGTCCATAGGTGTAAGATTTTTGTCCAATCTCTTCTTGTACCCCCACAGCCCCTTCCCCCCAAGAATTGTCAGTTCACTCCCTTTCTATGCCTCTGATTCTATTATATACACCAGTGTATTCTGTCCTTCAGATTTTTTATTCACTTGATTTTTAGATT
This sequence comes from Murina feae, assembly GCA_004026665.1. Lineage (NCBI taxonomy): Eukaryota > Metazoa > Chordata > Mammalia > Chiroptera > Vespertilionidae > Murina > Murina feae. The sequence continues at coordinate 11,553 of PVJC01049474.1, read as the reverse complement.
CACTTGTTGATAGATATGTATTTGTTGTCACTTTGTTTATAGTGTTTATCTTTACCTCTTTCTTTCTCTTCTGAGAGAATACCCTTCAGCATTTCATATAATACTGGTTTGGTAGTGATAAACTCCTTTAGCTTTTCTTATCTGTGAAGCTCTTTATCTGACCTTCAATTCTGAACCATAGCTTTGCTGAGTAGAGTAATCTTGATTGTAGGTTCTTGCTATTCATCACTTTGTATATTTCTTGCCACTCCCTTCTGGCCTGCATTGTTTCTGTTGAGAAATCAGCTGATAGTCGTATGGGTATTCCCTTCTAGGTAACTAACTATTTTTCCCTTGCTGCTTTTAAGATTCTCTCTTTGTCTTTTGCCCTTGGCATTTTAATTATGATGTGTCTTGGTGTGGTCCTCTTTAGATTCCTCTTATTTGGGGTTCTCTGTGTTTCCTGGACTTGTAATTCTATTTCTTTCACCAGATAGGGGAATTTTTCTGTCAATATTTCTTCAAATATGTTTTCAATATCTTGCTCTCTCTCTTCTTCTGGAACCCCCATAATTCAGATGTTGGTATGCTTGAAGTTGTCCCAGAGGCTCCTTACACATCTTCATATTTTTGGATTCTTTTTTCATTTTGCTTTTCCAGTGGGTGCTTTTTGTTTCTTTGTATTTCAAATCTTTGACTTGATTCTTGGGATCCTCTCATCTGCTGTTGGATCTCTGTATATTATTCTTTATTTTAGTCAGTGTATGCTTAGTTTCTAGTTGGTCCTTTATCATATGCTTGAGGGTCTCACTAAATTTCTCAGAGGTTTCTAGAAGATTCTTGAGTAACCTTTTAACTGTGGTTTTGAACTCTATATCCAGCCGTTTGCTTTCATCCATTTCTTTCATTTGTGACTTGTTTCTTTGTCTCTACATTTAGGCTGCTTCCCTGTGTTTGTTTTTATGTACTGGGTAGCTGCTAAGTTTTGAGTTGATAGAGTGGTTGGTGTCCTTTAGGAGGACCCAGTGGTTCAGCCTCCCAAGTCACCTGAGATGGATGCTCTTGGTGCACCCCTTTGTGAGATGTTTGCAGTTTTGTTGTAGTTAACCCTTGATTGCTGTTGATATCACTGGGAGGAATTGACCTCTAGGCCAAATGGCTGTTGTGACCAGCTGTGTCTACACTGGAAGTACTGTTGCGCAGGAAACACCTTTATGGGGCAAGCCTTGCTTCAGTGGGGCTTTGATGCTCACTGAGTCTGCCCCTTGAGTATGTCTCTTACGGATGTGAAGAGCTGTAATCCGTTATCACCTCCAAGGAGGTACAAGGTCAGCCACTGTCTGGGGCCACCCAGCAGGAGCTACAAAGACATCTGCAGATTCCTCCTGTTTGTATGGGGTTTGGAAGTGCCCAGACGAGGCCCAGCTGTGACTCACACAAGGCCACTGCTGCCATAAAGTAGTGGGCCCTTTTTTTGGAATCTCTGGGGCTCTCTGACCCAGTGCAGTTTTTTTATAGGCAAAAGTCAGGCCATTCATATGCAAAAGTTGATGCGCACAGCTTGGGTGGGGCTGTAAATTGGGTGGGGCGGGGTCTCTGGGAATCACCAGGGCAAAGCAAACAGCAGTGGCTTCCCTGAACCAGAAAAGCCCCTGGTTCTCTGCGACCTGCACACCCATGCAGGAACAATGAATTCTGCTAGCACCTCTAAGAGTAAGCCGCACTCACATTCCTTTCCTGATGCCAGACAGTCCAGTTTCTCCCCGTGTATGCCTGGGTCCCCCAGAGTCTCACGCATAACTGGAATTCACAGCAAGCGGGAGCTTGTATCTCTCTCCCTGTTTAAAGAACAGCACATCCAGGTGCCAGCACTTTCCGTGCCTCTGCACCTCTTACCGGTCTCAATGCGCTTTCTTCACCTCTCTAGTTGTAGGATTTCCACTCAGCCAGCTTTCCTGTGGTTCTGGGTGGCAACTGTTCTTTCATTTAGTTGTAATTTTGATGTGGTTGTGGGAGGCAGCAAGTATAAGAGATTACCTATGCTGCCATCTTAGTTTCTCCTTGTATTCCTATTCTATACCTTTGCTGTAGTCATGTCATCTCCTCACCCCACAGTGCCTAGTGTATGTGCCTTGGAAGAGCAGATCTGTGCCTACTTGTGGGAGAGATCTTGTCAGTGTAGTCCAGGAGTGGAGGAAGCCTTAGCCTCGCTGTCAAACATATTTTCTTTCCTTATTTTTCTTCTCCTATTAGATTTTCCTTTGAATATGCTTCCTCTAATAGGAAGTGACAGCTTAATTACTTACATGTTTTAAATTTATATTCTGCCACACAGCTGACCACACGTGATGAGCAGGCAGTCCAGTCTTACAACATGATTCCTCCCTCTTGCTCTTTGAGTCAAAAGATTTGGGAGGAGCCATGAAATGACTGATTCCATGAGTAGCAAGAGTATTGTAAATCATCTAAGGGGACAGAAGCTTCCCTGGGGAGAAAGGAAACAGGTGTGAGCACAGGTGTAGAGGTGGAGCAGGAAAGCAGACAGTTCTCCTGGCCTCAAGGCTAGGCCATCCCTTGCATTGTCCTTCTACCACTCACAATGGATTTTCTGCATGATTATGTACTCTCTTCTTTTGAAATAGTTTTTTAGCCTTCAAATTCATTCAGTGGGAAAGATGGTACCTTAGCCCTTTCTATCCAACATCATAATCCTTGGTAGTATCAGAGTCACATCACTGAATGTAATAATTGACAGAGACCGTAGAAAGGATGGATGTATTTAATGTGGGCCATCAAACAGATGTGGAAACTGAGGTTCAGAGAGGTTTAGGGACTTGACAAACTTCAGGTGCCCTCCTTCCTGAGTCCAAGGCCATAGGTCTCCTGGTCCATAAACTGTTGATTACTGGGACTGTTGAAAGGACCAGCAATGACATCCTTTTTCTGTGATGAGGATGGGGATAAAATCTCATTGCAGACTAATCGCTTACACCACATTGCTTTCAAATAAAATATAAGCTGCTGGCCACACTGTTTCTCTTACCATGATTTTCTGAACCTTGCCCATCTCTCTAAGCCTCAGCTCAATTCTCTCCCAATTTTGCAATTTTCTCTACTCCTGCATTTCCCTAAGAAAGTTTTGAGGAATACTAGTCCTGGAAGGTGTTGCCTTCAGAGGAGAGTTTAAGCTGAAATAAGTTAAGAAGATGCTGAACATCATGAAATCATTGGATAGTGACAATATGTATAAGCCCATTCAAGGCTCTGAGAAGTCTTGCACCACAGACATCTTTTAAACTGTGTTTAAATTATTTCCTAAATTGATTCAATCACAAAACTACCCCTTTATATAGATATAACTAGAGGCCCAGTGCACAAAATTCAGGAATGGGGATGGGGTGTAACCTCAGCCAGGCCTGCACCCTCTCCAACCTCTCCAATCTGGGATCCCTCTCACAATCCAGGACTGCTGGCTCCCAACCATTCGCCTGCCTGCCTGTCTGATTGCTCCTAACTGCTTCTGCCTGCCAGCCTGATCACCCCCTGACCATCCCCCTGCCAGCCCAATTGCCCCTAACTGCCCTCCCCTGCTGGTCTGATTGCCCACAAATGTCCTCCCCTGACAGCCATATTGTAGTGGCCATCTTGTGTCCACATAGGGGTGGCCATCTTTGACCACATGGGGGAATCCATCTTGTGTGTTGGAGTAATGGTCAATTTGCATATTACTCTTTTAATAGACAGGATTGTTTTTCTTGTTGGCTTGATATTATATAGCAAAAAATATTGCTCTGGTTGCTTCAATACAACACATTTGGCTTCCTTCACATTTTCTATTCCTTTTCTGTGATGCTCTTGCCTCTCTTGTGTCCTTCAAAACTCATCTGAGAAGTCATGCCCCGTGGGAAAACTTGCATCCCTCCCCCATGGGATTAGGTGCCTTTCCTATGCTTTTGTGCTTTTGTAGTTTCTGTTGAGGTTATTCTTGGGGCCAGGAATTATATTTTATCTATTTTCTTCATTCCATAAATATGGATTGTGCCTTCTGTTTCCAGGTATATTGTTGAAGACTCTGGGGATCCTGAGGACTAGACAAAGTCCCTTCCCTTATGAAGTTTTCAGTCAATGGGATGCGGGCAAAACATGAACTTATGACAAATACATAATGTTAGAGCTAAAATAAAGGCAGAGTAAAGAGACTCTACATGTAGCTTTCAGAGAAGCTACATTAACTAGGATGAGTTAGGTTATGCTGTAGAAACAATAGTCCCTTTCTCTTAATGGTTTCTAACAATAATAGGCTTATTTCTCATTCTAGGAGCTCTGCCTTACCTTCTTTTTGTGAGGACTCAGCTGGACAGGGCCTGTGTCGCATGGATTATGACCATTTGTCTTGGAGCAGTGGGGAAAGGGGTATGATGAGTCATGTACTGTCTCTTTAAGGTGTCAGCTCACATTTGATTGGCCATAGCTCTCTCAAGCAGAGGAAAGTGCTCTTTTGCCTTGTGCCTGGAAAGAGAAGGAACTGGAGTGGTTGATGGACAGCACTAATATCCTCTCATATCATGGAGGACAAGTGAGCAGACACCCAAAGAGAGGGGAAAGGAACCATGTGGATATGGGGGAGGGGCATTCTAAGTGGAGGAAATAGTACATGCAGAGACCCTGATCTACTACGCCTGATCCTCCATGCAAAGACCTGATCATTCAGCACTCAGCATAGAGTTGGTATTGAGTTGACAATCAGTTAGAGAATGAATATCTTGAATTCCAGGACTTTCTTCATTTGTGAAATCTTTCTATCCCAGTTTTCCAAGTGGCAAATATAACTGAGTGATATTTTTAGGACTAGATCATATATAAGCAACCCAAAGGAGGGTTGCTTGATATTGGAGTCCCTCAATTAAAGGACTTGGAACCAGTTTGCTGAACTTATCTCTGCCTACCTGATTTATTTTGACCTGTCCTTTGACTGAGGCCTTTCCCCTCAAGGATCTTAAGTCTTAGCCAAGAAATAAGACGGAAACATGTAAAGACACTTCAATCATATAATGTTTACAAAATACATATAAAAAGGAAAATTAGTGTTTACCTGATGGCTTTACCATACTTGGCATGACTTTACCATTACCCAGATTCCTTGGTACACTCAAAGAGGGCAGAGGCCTGTCTGTCACCATTACTGAGTATCCCAGCACCTTAAATAGTGCCTGGCAAGTGATAGAAGATCAATACATTCAATAGTTGTTGACGGGTTAGCTGAGGGAAGAGAAGGCTAAGCATCTTTTAAGGTATGGTTTGGGGAGAGTTCTCACTTCAGGACCATTGACTGTCAAGAAGGTGAAATGAATTTGACTAGAGGAAGAATGAATTTATTTGGTAAAGGCAATGGTGGACTGAGCACCAAGCCAAATAAAGGTGATAAAGTTAGAGAACAATGAGCTGAGAGACCTCAATGAAGTGAATTAGATCAGAGCGAGTACTTGTGGGGAGAAAGAACAAGTTTGATGGTTGAGTAGGATTTCAGTAGAGGAGCTGGGGGAAAGGCTGCCACATGTGACCTATGGCTTTTAACCATAATCATGTCCATATTAAATGCTAACTTTGGCAGAAGTAAGCAATTTCATTGGGCTTATTTAGCCAAAGAGAACGGTATGAATAAAGACATAGGTAGCCAAGTACATGGTGGGTTTGGGGAAACATATGTAGATAGTTGTGGCTGGAACTTAGGGTGTTTGCATTTTGACTCAAATTCCTCTTGACTTTTATGCTAATTTGGGGTAAATGGAAATGACACCAGTCATGTTCTTGGATTTGCCAGGTATCTTGATTTTTCTGGTTATAGTGTGCTCAGTCCTATGGTCCTCTCTTGTTTGGACCACTCATTGTACTGGCTTCCCTGGTGGCCACTGCAGTGGGGAGGGTGTCTGAGACAGGCTTGCTCAGGCACACTGTGACTCCTCAGAATGAGTGACAAGTTCAGCATTCCTGTTGACATGATGCTAAGTCAGCAGAAGGTCTTGAGTGTGCTGGCTCAGCATTGATCTTCCTGCTGGTTGGAATGAATGTCTCACCTGCAGTGTGGCCTTGAGAGCAGCTGAAGTGTCTGATGAGAAGGGTCAAGAGTCAGACAGAGGCTGGGCTGTCTTGGTGACTTTGAAAGGTTTTTTTTTTTTAAATGTTTTTAAGAGGTTGGTACTTCTACCAGGAGAGCCTTTAATGTCTCAAACTCAGGAGCTTTGGGAGAGGGAGCTTCTATGTTAATGAACTTGAAACTTCTTTGAAAAGCTGAAATGACTGGACAAGCACAAGGTGGTGAGGCTGTTATAGTAATTAGGATAAAGGTGGGAGGAAACTTTCAGTTGTCCATCCTGATACACAAAATAGAGGCTGATGATGTTGGCCAAGCATTGATCTTGAAGAAAATGTTCTGTTTTTCTAAATATCTTTGCAATTTGTGAATTGAATCCCAAGGGAGTTCTACCCTTTGGGGACAAAATGTCTGTACTTTGAAGAAACATTTGATTGTCATGCTCCACCATTTCCTACTGGGTCACTTGGTAAAAGTTGTTACCTGCTCCTAGTATGCCCCTCCCCACCCAACCCGCAAAGTCAGGAAAAGAGTGGAGTTCATGAAATTGAGGCTCTGAAGGGATAAGACCAAGGCAACTCGTGGAATAAGGGGATCAGAAACTTTTTGGGGTTCTTGGCAGGATCTGGAGACCTGCTGCTCAAAATTAAAAAGCCTCTTGAACCCAGCTTACAACCCGTGTCTCGGTCTTGACCAGAAGAGGACATTTAGTGGATTCACCAAGATGGTGGATATGGAAAGTGAGGATTCCCCCAAGGCATTCAGGAGAGTGATGGTTCCCATGTAGCTAAAGAAATTAACATGTGCACATTTCATCACTATTTAGGCCCCAGCTAATCTCCTCTCCAGGCTTTCTTTGACTTCCAGGAAGGATTTATTCAATATATGTAACATTCAACAGATGTTTGAGCATCTACCGCATGGCAAGTGTGTTCAAGGCAACAAGAAACAGCAAGAAATAAGATTGATAAGGTCCCTGCCAAAAGGGGATATACTTTCTGGCAGGGAAGATAGGTAATAAAAGTATGAATATCCATATAATATAAATTCAGGTAGCCACATGTGCCAGGCAAGGAAATAAAGCAGAGTAAGCTGTAAGAGACAGAATACTGGGGGTGGGCGAAGTGTAGAAGAGGGGGTTTCTCTAGCTCTGCTTTGGCCATGTTTTCATGTCATTTCACATCCAAGTGGAGACACATGTCAGATTAATTGGCTAGATGTATGAATCTGGAACTCAGGAGGGAGCTTGAGCTGTAGATGCTGCTGCCGGCATTTACATGGTATTTAATGCCATGGCACTCTCTGCTCTTGTGTATTTTTATTTTATAATAAAAATTCATTTAAAAAGTGAGTCAATTTGAACAAAAAGAATGGTTAAATAAGAAATCGGTCAGCATATTTTTCTGGAAGGGCCAGATAAAAAGATATTTTCGGTGTTGTGGGTCTTATGATCGCTGTAGCAGTGACTCAACTCTGCCATGTAGAGAGAAGGCGGTCTAGACAATACATAAATCAATGGTCATGGCTGGCTTCTTATGAAACTTGATTTCCAGATATGGGTGTTGCACTGGATTTGGCCCACAGGCTGTAGTTTGTCAACTGAATTTGTGCCCCCAATGTTGAGAGGTCAGGAGGATGGGAAAGAATCAGCAAGGAGGCTGAGAGACAGCAGCCAGTAGAGTAGCAGAAAACCAGAGTAGTGTGATGCCCAGGAAGGCAAGTCAAGGAAAGGAGGGATCCACAGATGGTCAAAAGGATGAGGACTAAGAATTGGCCAGTGTATCAGACAACATGGAGACTGCAGAGCCCTTAATGAGAGCCTTTCTGCAGCATGGTAGTGACCAGATCAGACTGGAGTTGACAGGAGATAACGGCAAATGAAGTGGGGCAGTTGCTAAAGACAACTCTGAGATTATTTTTGCTATAAACGGGAATAGAAAAATTAAGAATGAGGTGGAGGGAGGCATAGGGTCCAATAAGGGGTTTTGTGTCTGTGTTTTTCCAAATTTTTAAAAATTCTCACCCAAGGATATGTGTATTGATTTGAGAGAGAGAGAGGAAGGGGGAGGGGTGGAGAGAGATCAATGCGAGAAACATCTATCGGTTGCCTCCCATTGGTACCTCAAGTGGAGATCGAACCTGCAACTTAAGTATATGCTCTGACCAGAGTAGAACCAGCAATCCTTTGGTTCATGGGATGATGCTCCAACCAACTGAGCCACCCGGTCAGGGCTTGTTTCTGTTTTTAAGATAGAAGCTATGTTTCTATTTCACAGTTGATCTCCTTCTAATTCCATCTTTTCCACAGTCATTTGTTCAAAAATCTATGTCTTCTGTGACAGCAGCGTTTCTCAACCTTTATGGTTTGAGCTGGGTAATTCTTTGCTGTGGGACCATCCTGTGCACTATGGGATGCTTGGAAGAATCCTTGGCCTCTAGCCACTCGGTGACAATAGCCCTTCCTCCCCCAGTTGCAATAACCAAAAATGTCTTCAGACATCGTCACGTATCTTTTGGGGATGCTCCTAATTGAGAAACACTGAGTTATAATGCGAGATCCTAAAAGATAGGGACTAAATACTCATCTTGATCTCCCTGGTTCCCAGTACTGTGCCTGGTGCATGTTAAGGGCTCAGTAAGTATTTCGTTGAATGAATGGTGTTTCGATTTTCTGGGTGATTCAACGGGGAAGGAAGGGGGTCTCCAGGGAAGGGTTCCAGGTGTCTGACCTTCGCTGGGGGTCTAGGATTTGCGGTTGCATTAGAGAGGGTGGTGTAGTTGTCATCATGGGACAGCCACATCCAGCTGTCATTTGTCAGATAGTTTCTGGACCATCGAGATCTCTTGCCTCGTGCCTCCTTTAACAACTTGGGAATGCCACTGTCGTGTAATTTCTCCAAAACGAGTGGACAACGGAGATGGGGAAACTCTTTATCTCAAGTGTGAGTTCTAGTATTCAGGCTGGTACCTAGAGACCTCCCGGAGTCACTTCTCCAGCTCCTGTCTTCACCTTCAGACAGAAACCCACGGATGAGTGGACTTGCAGAGTCAGAGCAGTAACAATATTAACCTCCACTCTGAAATAATACACCAATATACACTCTGAGGGGTAGCCTTTATTCCCACACTAATTAAGTACAGAGAGGGGTGGTATAGGTGGGTGAATTGCTCTCAGCAGGAGCTGGAACGACAAGGAATAGATTAAGTACCTCCCTTTGCACCATCCCCTGATGCAGGCTGACGTCCTCCTGCGAGGGTTTTTATAACATCTTATTGGACATATGGATGACTGGATATGCTTGTTGTGCCCACCTTTTCCCTGATTTCCTTTAATCTGAGTCTCTGCCCAGCTTGGGGCCTAGTTGGTAGTTGCCTTTCTGAGTTGATAGGAACTTATTATTCTAAAGAAAGGAGTCTCAGAGATCCAAGAATTGAATACTTTTCTCCCTCTTACATGTCTTCCATATACAACATTCATGGTTTTTGTCATATTACTGACCTCAGAGATCTACAAATTATGGGGTTGCTCCCTCTTTTTTGTAACTGAATTTTTATTGGAACCAAACTGCACCTATTCAGAACAGAACTGTACTCATTTGTGTGCATTCTGTCTATGGCTGCTTTCATGATATAAAAGAAGAATTGAGTAGTTGCCATAGAGACCATATAGCCCCCAAAGCCTAAAATATTTACTATTTGGCCATTTATAGAAGAGTATTCTGACTTAGGTTCTACATTATTATTAACCATTTTTCCTTCAAATTGACTCAGTTAAAATTTTATTATATAGAAACGATCAAACATACAAGAGTAGAGAGAAAATATAATGAACCTTCATGTACCCTTAATCCAGCTTCAACTCATGGTCCATCTTGTTTTCTTAATTCTCCCACCTCTTTCATAACCACCACAACAATTCTAAAGTAAATTCCAGGGATTATATTATCTTATTATAAAATTTCAGTAGCCATCTTAATAAGATAATGGCTCCACTTATTGAATATAAACATAATTTTGTTATTAGATTTTAGAAAGCAATAATTCCTTACTAGCATCAATTACCCACAAATTGACTTAATGTGTTAAAACATAAATATGTATTTCAGCTTCGTTCCAATAGCAATTTGCTTGAGATGATGGTTTGGATATGCCATTTATATTTTTTCTTATATACATTAGAATAACTACTCTTTTTTTAATAGAGAGGAAGGAGAGAGAGGGAGAAGGAGAGGGAGAGGGAGAGAGAGACAGAGAAACACACTGATAAGGGAGAAACATTGATCAGTTGCTTCCTGCACACCCCCTACTGAGAATCAAGCCTGCAACCTGGGCATGTGCTCTGACCAGAAATTGAACCAGCAGCCTCTTGGAGCATGGGATGATGCTCAATCAATTAAGCCACACCAATCAGGTAGAAAAATTGAATTAGTACAAACTTCGAAGGGAAACCTCCATGTTCCCTCATTTTGGAGGGCACCATGCTAAGAAGACCCTTGACAGCAGGTCCTGCCAACTTTTTGGGTGGGTCTTAGTGGGTCCTCGTCACTATGCCCACAGAACCAGCCAGCGCTTGAAGCAAACACTAGGGACATGCAATTCAACCACAAAACCTGAAGGAACAACAGCTTTCTAGTGGCCGTCACCCAGGGCTCAACACAATTTGCAATACAAGTAAGACCGACAGATATAATTGGATAAACAGAAAATAGAATTAAGGTAATCTATCCTAAGTGTACCAAATTCCTATAATGAGTTGCTTTCAGCAGTTGTGGAAACATATAATTACCAAACAAATTACATGTTATTTTTATCTAAGAAGCTAATTAAGTGTTTCGTGTAAATTATTATGTGGTGGTACAAGGATCTAAGTAGTATTAGGGACCTAATTGGAAAAGGGGCGAGACCTGGGAATTTTACATGGGAAAGAGATTGAGAGAGATCATAGCCAGAGGGCCTGATTCCAAGGTGAGAGCTTTGGGAAGCAGGGAGAGATCTGGAGAGACTTCGGATGCCTAAAGTTGTTTGAACTTGAACCTGGGTGGTTGAGGTAAATCAGGGCTCTTGCCTTTATGGAGCCTTGGGTCTTATTTATTTATTTTTTTAAATGTAATTCCTCTTTCAAAACTTAAGCAGTGGAGGATAATTTATTCCAGCTTTGACCCTGGGCTCTGTCTTCTTTGTAGCACGGACTGTGCTCCCATTTTCTTGTGATGCAGTAAATCTTCCAGCATCTCCTGTGTGCTTGTGCCCCTTCACTCCCTGCAGTGAGAGGAAATGGGCATTTTCGGGTGTTCACCTTTTGAAATGAAACTTGGAGCTGGAGCCAGCCCCCTACCCCCCAAAACACATCCCCTGGTTGAGGCAGGGTAGGGTAGGTTGGGAAGTGCTCCGAACTGGAGTCCTAAGATTAGACATATTGTTTCTCTCCTGCTATTTCGAGCTGTGTGGCCTTCTGCAAGGTGTTGCTCCCCTGGTATCTCATC